>JAJLZR010000001.1:538736-576505 GCA_030572315.1 [Candida] glucosophila | reverse complement strand
AATTGTTATTATAATTTCGTTACTTAAAGATTAAATTAATGAGTGCGCCATGGAAAATGAAATCTGAACATTCCTAACGCCCTAAAAGTTTAATCTACAAATACAATAACCTGCTTGTATAAAGACTGATTCTTCTACCTCTGAAGTTCTTAAATTTTCGAAAGCGCGTATTTGGAAATTTTCTCACCATACCGGAACATTCTCCTCACTGGGCCTTCTTCATGAGCATCGCTTTCCGCTCTCAGTGTCTGCCTTGTAGCTTCTCTATTCATGGTATGATGTTCCTGAAGACTGTCTCTTCTAGCCATAATACGACCAGACAAGATTATAGCTCTGTCCAATGCATAAGGCAAACCTCTATGCCTGCCTCTTATCATCAATGCTATCACAACTAACTTCGAGATAGTGGAAAAGGTACCGGAAAGTGAAGTATTAACAGTCGGATATCCTAGAGAAAGACCCACAGTTCCGTACGCACTAACAACTTCAAACATAACCGCAAAAATACTATAATTAGGATCGCCCTTGTTCAACTTTCCTCCCTCGCAAATACAAATAATGAATATTCCAAGGGACAAAAACCAGAAATCATGGGATAATTGTCTTCTTAAATGCGAGCTGATAAAAGTTTTTGGGGTATTATCATCATCTTCTTCTCCAACGTCCTTTGCATATATACCTAAGGATTGTTCTTCATAAACGTTTGTTCGCCTAATCGAAATGGCCAAGGGCAAAACTGAAATGTACATCATTATCAAGTAACTTACTTTAACAGCAGCATGCAAATTACTGAGGTTAAAAACCTCAAAACCAGCAGTTCTCGTAGAGACAGCTTGAAATAATCCTTGCATGACCCGAAATCCCCTTGGCGTCGACTTTAAAAAGTCCGCATGGAAATCTAATATAAGAAAGAGTACCCAGTCTACCACATTCAAAACAACCAAAATGATAAAGAGCCACCATGTAGGAATGGAGGGGAATAACAAAGTAAAGCACCTTCTTGGATGATCCAACAAAAATCCCAAAGACTCCTTGGATAAGGAAGCAGGATGTGCAACTTTGAATAATAGCCAAATTATAAACCTTAACAAGACGGGGAAACCAGTATTGCCAATTATAATGAACACACAAAAGATGATCAAAGTATAAAGGGACCTACCAAATAGCATGGTAGAATTATAAGTCAAAGTTAACCCCAAATCATTAAATGCAGACTGTGCCATAAAGAAACCATACCAAGTAGGTGAAATTCCCTGGTTTCTGACTTCCTGCTTATAGTGGGTGTGTAAGAAATAAGGCAACAAAAATACAAAAGCCAATATATGAAACCCCACATAATAAACCAAAATAATGCGGATCAAAAGCTTGATGGCCATGTACTCAACGCCTCCTAGTTCTTCTTTCTGTTCCTCGGACATATCAATAAAATTAGAATTTCTTCCAATAGTGGGTTGCCAAGATAAATAATTATGACTCAACCTGGGCTCTAACGCAGACATATCTGACGTGGTTTCCATCGTTTCCATGGGTTGCATACTTGTCGAACTTGGAATTGACGTAAAAGATCTGTTCGAACTTACTTTCCTTGGTTTTGACCTTTTCTTTCGTGATTCCTTAATCAACCTATCAAGAGTTGGCGACTTCACTACACCTAGAGTTCCCCAAGTCTTCGCTCGCTTGCCAAATTTCTTACCACCCGTTGCATCCGAAGAAGGTAAGACCAAGTTCGATTGTGTTTTTTCTATGTTTCCATTGCGTCTATTATTATCATTTTCTATAGAATGGCTCGTCATATCCTCGTTATCACTTTCTTGCAGCAGCAACTCACTGCGTTCCTCTCTAGACAGACTTTCATCTTCTGAATTTATCGAAC
This sequence comes from [Candida] glucosophila, assembly GCA_030572315.1. NCBI lineage: Eukaryota > Fungi > Ascomycota > Pichiomycetes > Serinales > Debaryomycetaceae > [Candida] glucosophila. The sequence goes on along the minus strand of JAJLZR010000001.1, from coordinate 574,632 downwards.
GGTTAAAATCACTATACTGTTCATCGTCATCGCTCTCGTCATCAAAGGTGTCTATGTTATCTTCGGTCGAACCCATAGGAGGCCGCCTTACTGCATTCTGGCTACTGTTCGAAAAGGTACGTTTGAATTTACTCCACCTTTTTTTGGGTCTCCATACATCAAGAGAACTTCTCTTTTTACCAAAGGGGAACTGTTGTCTCTTCGTGAATATAGGGTTGGCATTATCTCTTTCAATTTCGTTTGGTGACTTTATGACCAAGACATCATCTTCTTCGGCGTTTTGTCTCAGGGATTTTTGAGAATCTTGAAGCATTGCTATAGATTTGTACATGTCGGTGGGATCAATCTCCTGTCTTCTCTTCGGCGGCTGTGGTAAACTCCCAAACCTGATTCCTTCCATGTTCTTAGATTGTATATTAGAGTTCGATCCAGGACTTTTTTGTAGTGGATGGCCATCCTCTTGACTGGGGTCTTTAGATCGGGCATCATTGGGTTCTCCTTGGTACTCCTTTTCCCCGTTGTTATTAGACCGGTAATTCTCAATTTCACCATTGCTTGAAGAACTACTAGTGTCATCTTTCCCGTTGCCATTCGGAGACGTATTTGATCTACCAAGGCCCAAACCCTGATTTGCTGCTGTGTTAGTCATAGTGGGATTATTGGACTGCGTTCTAGCCGACATGGTCGTCGCCGAACGCCTCATCCTAAAGTTTCTTTTGGAAGATTCTTGGATATTGTCAAATTGTCTCTCAAACCAGTAGAGTCTGATAAACAAAAGCGACCCGTGAATAAATATTGGTGTTGTGAGCATGCATAGTATATAGACGATAATTTGTTGGTACAAGCTTATTTTGTTAAGATCAACCGTGTTAAGTCCTGCCTGTGTGCACAGTGCACTAGCAAGAAAGAGCACGTCGATATACTTCATATCCTTTACTGGATATATCAATATCGACCCAAGAATGACCATCAGAACAATATAGGTATAGTGAGCCGCAATGAAATTAGGTATAACAACTTTAACGTAGGGGAAAACATATTTGGAAAAAGCATCGAAGTGATCCCTTGCGTATTGACCAATGCTTTGTTTTCCTTTTTGTCTTCCTTTTTGTCTGTTTCTTTTGGCTAACTTTTGAAAAACCTTCATATCAGCTCGATTTGTGAGAGAAACAGAGCTGATGTTACAAAAGAGCAGCCCTCGCGAAGAATAATTCAAAAGTAGAGCCTGTTCAACTCCGAAAAAGTATACAATATCCCCAAAGGATAGGGATTATCTTTTGTTGCATATATTTTAGGGCAGTTTTACTCTCTTCTTTTTTTTTTTTTTTTTTTTTTTTTTTTTTTTTTTTTTTTTTTTTTTAATGTATATGACGTATTGAGGTATTTATAAATTCTACACCAATTCATCGACTGCACTGTCAGTTTTACTTTGAGGAAGCAAGCGAAAAAAAAAATTCCATTTGGTTTTCTTGTTTTCATTCTCATCGCTAATTATATGTTAGGTACCTGATTGTTTCTGCATGTTCCCGCTTAATGTCTCAAAGTTGGAATTGCTCTTTGTCTGTCTTCTATACTTGTAGGGTCGGTGGCTAAGCTTTGTAATTAAGCATTAGTTGAGAGAGCATTCCAAAGTTATAGTATCTCTTGTTAATCCTTATTATTTATTGCTCCTGTTCGGTATTTTTGGTTAGTTGCAAATTTATTCAAATCATGAGCTTTTTTTTGTTTTCGCAGTAACCGTTAAAAGACTCAGGATTTTTCTCGATAAGAAATCTTCCGCTCTACTAGCACTTTTTGGTTCTATCAAAGGGGTTGAGAGCTGCTACTTGGTAAACTACCCGCTTAGGATATTTGCGAAAGAAAAATGCTTGGAGTTTTTTTTTTTACATCTTTCATTGCTATACGGGTTGCAATACTATGCAACCGTTTCAAAAATTCCAAAAATGAGCAGAAAAATTCGATATTCTGAGAAAAAAACTTTATGACACAAAACCGTGTACCTCTACAAGAGAAATCGAAAGAGAATTATTTGAAGCACAAGAGTCGACAACGAGATGTCAACCTATCGTAAACACATTTTAGTACGCATTTACATTATAAAGTAAAGATGATAGAAATTATAGTGACTCATACCTCACTCCTAAGCTTTGATCTCACTCTTGTAAGTCTCTTAGCCAACCGAAACAAAAAAATAGCCCCAAAATAGTAGCTTTTATCTGCATACGAGTGTACGCTTACACAGGGAAAACTGTACCTATGATGACGTATCCTTAAGCTAAATGCGTATAGGGCAAGAGGCGAGAAGAAAAAATTTTTTTTTTCTTCCTTTTTTTTTTTCTCTTTTTTTTCTCCGATGAGATCGCATATATTAGACATATTTTCCACAGCCGTTCATATTTTATCTCTCTCTTCCTCTCTCTGTAAATAGCAATAGTCGTCAGTCATCAGTATCTGATAATAATTGTAAGTTATTTTTTTTAAGAGTACCACCGAACTGAGATGTGAAGGACGCTCTTCTGAATAAAGTCTGATAAAGACATCATCACGCAATGGATAGCGGATTGGAGATCGGCTACTTGGATGAATTCATAGTCTCTGCTCTAAGTCTAAGAAAAGAAAGGAAGAAAAAGAAAAAAAAGAAAGAAAAAGAAAGTTTTGAAGGAAGATGAGAGCATAGAAGATAATGAATTGTCATTAGGCGTGAGATATCTAGATGCACATAAGATTATTTCATCTCCTGCTTAAAATTTTTTTTTTTTTTTCTCTCATCTCTCAAAATATTTCACGTCTCACAGACCTTGCGATCCAAATATTAACCTCGTCAGTCCTCAGCTTTAAAGGTAACTTGCAGTACACTGAAAGTTAAATTTTAACCTCCCCAGTTAAAATTTATTGCATTGTCCCTTGATATCTAATATTACGAATCAAAAAGTTGAAATAGGATCTAATATGGCTAGGTTGTCGAGACCAATTACACCGCCAATGAAGTCAGTTGGTGACGGCATGATGACTTTAGAGACCCATGATGGCGTTGCTATGCAAGGATACTCTTTCGGAGCACCAGTTTCTAGCGCAGGAGAACTTGTTTTCCAGACTGGAATGGTAGGATACCCTGAATCTCTCACGGATCCTTCTTATAGAGGGCAGATTTTGGTTCTTACCTATCCTTTGGCTGGTAACTACGGTGTTCCCGATCAAGAATTGAAGGACGACATTGTCCCCGAAATACCTAAATACTTCGAGTCCAAAAGAATTCATGTCGCTGGATTAGTGGTTGCTCACTATACCGAAGAACATTCGCATTATTTGGCCAAATCCTCTTTGGGGCAATGGTTAAGAAAAGAAGGTGTTCCTGCTGTATATGGTGTAGATACTAGATCATTGACTAAGAAATTGAGAGAAAACGGATCCACTTTGGGTAAACTCGTGTTACAAAAACCCGGGTTTTCTAACGAGGAAATTATAGGAAAAGAAAAATGGAAAGATTATTTTGAAGAAGTTAATTTTACTGATCCTAATGTTAAAAACTTGGTAGCAGATGTCTCAATGAAAGAGCCTGTCTTTTACACGCCAAAATCAAACTTGAAAACTGGCAAAAATGGAAAAACTATTAGGGTGTTAGCAGTCGATGTTGGAATGAAATACAACCAAATCCGTTGTTTCATCAAGCGTGGTATTGAGTTGAAGGTCGTTCCATGGGATTATGATTTTTGTAAGGACGAATTTGACGGGTTGTTTATTTCTAATGGACCGGGTGACCCATCGATGATGTCCAAGACCGTTGCAAATATAAAATCTGTGATCGACCAGTCCAAAGTGCCTGTGTTTGGTATTTGTTTGGGTCATCAATTATTGGCCAGGGCTTGCGGTGCATCTACTATTAAAATGAAATTCGGTAATCGTGGCCAAAATATACCATGTACTTCGACTGTTTCTGGAAAGTGTTATATTACTTCCCAGAATCATGGTTACGCCGTGGATTCAACTTCATTGTCTCATGACTGGTCTGAACTTTTTGTCAATGCTAATGATGGTTCTAATGAGGGAATTCATCATAAGTCGAAGCCATATTTTTCTGTTCAATTTCACCCAGAGGCTTCACCAGGCCCTCAGGATACCGAGTTTCTATTTGACGTTTTCATTGACTCTATAATAGAGTCTCAGAAAACGGGTGAGCTTAAACCAAATAAGTTTCCTGGTGGTTTACTCAAAGATAACGAGGCCCTCCATCCAAAGGTTGAGGTAAAAAAAGTTTTGGTATTGGGATCGGGTGGTCTTTCTATTGGCCAGGCTGGTGAGTTTGATTATTCTGGATCGCAAGCAATCAAAGCCTTGAAAGAAGAAGGGATTTATACTATTTTAATCAATCCAAATATTGCCACTATCCAGACGTCTAAAGGTTTGGCCGATAAAGTATACTTTTTGCCCGTCAATCCTGATTTTGTAAGAAAAGTGATCAAGTACGAACGTCCTGATGGTGTCTACTGTACCTTTGGTGGTCAAACCGCTTTAAATGTTGGTGTTCATTTGAAGGATGAATTTGAAGACTTGGGCGTCAAAGTTTTGGGTACTTCTGTTGATACGGTCATCACAACAGAGGATAGAGAGCTCTTCGCGCAGGCAATGGATGAAATCGGTGAAAAATGTGCGAAATCTGAAGCGGTATCAAGTATCGAAGAAGCAATAGAAGCCGCCAATAAAATCAAGTACCCACTTATTGTGAGAGCTGCGTATGCTTTAGGGGGTCTTGGATCTGGTTTTGCTGATAACGAGGCCGAATTGGTTGCCTTGTGCGAGAAGGCCTTCGCCCTTTCACCTCAAGTTTTAGTTGAAAGGTCTATGAAAGGGTGGAAAGAAGTTGAATATGAAGTCGTAAGAGATGCATTTGACAACTGTATTACGGTCTGTAATATGGAAAACTTTGATCCTTTAGGTATTCACACAGGTGATTCCATCGTGGTTGCTCCTTCACAGACATTATCGAATGAAGACTATAATATGTTGAGGACTACTGCCGTTAATGTCATTAGACACTTGGGCGTTGTTGGTGAATGTAATATACAATATGCTTTGAATCCATTTTCTAAAGAATATTGCATTATCGAAGTGAATGCTAGATTGTCGCGTTCTTCTGCTTTGGCATCTAAAGCTACTGGTTATCCTTTGGCTTATACAGCTGCGAAATTAGGATTGAACATTTCATTAGATAAAATCAAAAATTCGGTCACTAAATCCACTTGCGCTTGCTTTGAGCCTTCATTGGATTACGTAGTTGTCAAGATTCCAAGATGGGATTTGAAGAAGTTTACGAGGGTTTCGTCGTTGTTGTCGTCATCGATGAAATCTGTTGGTGAGGTGATGGCAATTGGGAGGACGTTTGAAGAAGCCATACAAAAAGCAATCAGATCCGCAGATTATCAGAACTTAGGATTCAATAAGACTGCTGCATTAATGTCTATTGACATTGATAGTGAGTTGCAAACACCATCTGATCAGAGACTTTTCGCCATTGCCAATGCGCTCTCTGATGGATACTCTGTAGATAGAGTATGGAAGCTCACCAATATCGATAAGTGGTTTTTGAGAAAGTTAGAGGGATTAATAAGTTTTGGGAATCATATTGCTTCATTTGGGACTAAGAAAAACTTGCCATTAGATGTACTTAAACAGGCAAAACAATTGGGATTTGAGGATAGACAAATTGCGAAATTTTTGAACTCGAATGAGGTTGCAATTCGACGCTTACGGAAAGAATTTGGCATCACACCATTTGCAAAACAGATTGATACCGTAGCAGCCGAATTCCCAGCTTATACCAACTATTTATACGTAACATATAATGCTGACTCTTCTGACGTCGACTTCGATGACCATGGTGTTATAGTTTTAGGATCTGGAGCTTATAGGATTGGGTCCTCGGTCGAATTTGATTGGTGTGCAGTGAGAGCAATCAGAACTTTGAGGGACGCTGGATGTAAAACAATCATGATAAATTATAACCCCGAAACTGTTTCTACAGACTATGATGAGGCAGATAGGCTTTATTTTGAGACTATTAATCTAGAAAAAGTCTTGGATATATACGACATGGAACAATCCGCTGGTGTTATAATTTCTATGGGTGGGCAAACTTCCAACAACATCGCGTTGCCTCTTTACCGCCAGAATGTGAAAATCTTAGGTACCTCTCCAGAGATGATCGATTCGGCAGAGAATAGATACAAATTTTCTAGGATGTTAGACAGAATAGGAGTTGATCAACCAGCTTGGAAGGAATTGACCTCATTCGAAGAGGCTCGAGAGTTTGCTAACAAAGTAACTTACCCTGTTTTGGTAAGACCTTCATACGTGTTATCAGGTGCTGCTATGAATACAGTATATTCTGAGCGTGACTTAGATAGTTACCTTTCCCAGGCAGTTGACGTTTCCCCAGATTATCCGGTTGTGATTACAAAGTATATCGAAAATGCTAAAGAGATTGAAATGGATGCAGTTGCTAAGGATGGTAAGATGATAATGCATGTAGTCTCTGAACATGTCGAAAATGCAGGTGTGCATTCTGGTGATGCTACTTTGATTGTTCCTCCAAAAGACTTAGATCCTGAAACCGTTAGAAGAATTGTCGAAGCTACTGCTAAGATAGGCGCATCATTAGATATAACTGGTCCTTATAATATTCAATTTATTGCCAAAGACAATGATATAAAGGTCATCGAATGTAATGTCCGTGCCTCACGTTCATTCCCTTTTGTTTCCAAGGTCGTCGGCACAGATTTGATTGAAATGGCTACCAAGGCTATTATGGATTTACCGGTAGCACCTTACCCAGGTGAGAAACTTCCTGATGATTATTGTGCTGTCAAAGTTCCACAATTTTCCTTTTCACGTTTAGCAGGTGCAGATCCAGTGTTAGGCGTCGAAATGGCTTCTACTGGTGAAGTTGCTTGTTTCGGTCGGAACAAGTATGAGGCTTACTTGAAATCTTTAATTTCAAGTGGATTCAGGTTACCAAAGAAAAATATTATGTTTTCTATTGGCTCTTTCAAAGAAAAACAGGAGCTTTTACCTTCAATAAGAAAACTATATGAGTTGGGTTTCAATCTTTTTGCTACGGCAGGTACTAGTGACTTTTTAATGGAACACCAGATTCCGGTTCATTATTTGGAGGTTTTAAATAAGGATCACAACCAGAAATCAGAGTATTCCCTTAGTCAACACTTGGCAAATAATTTGATCGATTTGTACGTCAATTTACCCTCGGCTAACAAATTTAGACGCCCAGCTTCTTATATGTCAAAAGGATATGAATCTCGTCGTATGGCTGTTGATTATTCGGTGCCTTTGGTGACTAATGTGAAATGTGCAAAATTGTTAGTGGAAGCATTAGCGAGAGAAGCAAGCCTAAGTGTAAGCAATGTCGATGCTCAAACGTTCCATAGGAATGCCATTCTTCCTGGTTTGATTAATATTCTGTCATATGTGTCAGATTCAGAGAGAATTGGAGAAGTATCAAAAACTTCCTTGGCATCTGGTTTTACCTTTAATACATTTTTACAAATTTCTTCGGATGATGCAACAGCGTCAGATTCGACTAAATTTGAAGATACTGTCGACGAAGCTTCCGATACTTCTTACATTGACTTTTCTGTGTCTGTCGTCGCTAATTCTTTGAACTCTGAAGTAGCGGCAGAATGTGCGGAGGATTCTGGTTATTTATTTATGCCTTTCAATGATGTTATTTCGAACAAGGTGGCCTCCGTAACGGCGCATTTTTCTTGTTGGCCCGAGAGCAAACCAATAGTCAGCGATGCTAAGGGAAGTGATCTTGCGTCTGTTTTGTTAGTGGCAACATTGAATAATCGTTCGGTTCACGTAACTGGTGTCTCTTCAAAAGAGGACTTGGATTTAATTAAAATGGCGAAGTCGAAGAATCTGCGAGTGACTTGTGATGTTGCTGTACATTCTTTATTCTTGTCTCAAAATGAAATTCCTAATGTTAGTGCTCTTCCTACTGAGAAGGATCAAGATTATTTGTGGTCTTCGTTGGCTGATATTGACTGTTTCCTGGTTGGAATTTTACCAACTTTGATAGCTTCCGAGGCTAAGAAACAACCTGATCCTGGAGTCGGTATCTCTGAAGTTTTGCCACTATTAATGAGTGCTGTTAAGCAACAGCGCCTTGCTGTCGAAGACATCGTTCAACGTTTTCACGATAACCCAGCAAGAATATTTGGTATTCCTAGGCAAGATGCATCTATCGAAATTGACCTAGATAGGCCTGCAGCTGTTACGGCTCAAAGTTATGACTTCAAGAATTTGATAGGAACAGTTGACCGCGTAACTTTAAATGACGAAACAGTATGTGTAGATGCAAAGGTGCTAACGCAAAGTGGTATTGGCAATAATGAAGCTAGACCAAGAGCAAGATTCGGCTCTGTTACCCTGATGCCACATTCTCCAACTCCTACTAGGAAGGAGAGAGTATCCTTTGCTGAACAAAGGCCTCACATTATCAAGCAGGAAGTATCTAAGGACAAAGGTTTTGAGAAATTGGGCTCGGAATTGGTATCACAACCACCTGTCTCATTGGGAGAGAAGAATGAATTATTGAATTACATTAGAAACAACAATGTCTTCTTAAGAAACTCGATAGTGTCTGTGGAAGACTTCACTCGTTCTGACCTCCATTTGTTATTTACTGTTGCCCAAGAATTAAGGCTAGCTGTAGAAAGACAGGGGGTACTTAATTTATTACAAGGCAGAGTGCTTGCAACTATGTTTTACGAGCCTTCAACTCGCACGTCAGCGTCTTTTGATGCCGCTATGCAAAGGCTTGGTGGAAGAGTCATTCCTGTATCTGTTAGCTCCTCATCAGTGAAAAAGGGCGAAACTTTACAGGACAGTATCAGAACTTTAGCGTGCTATGTTGACGCTATTGTTTTGAGACACGGTTCAGAGGACTCAGCGGATGTTGCTAAGAAGTATTCGCCAGTACCAATAATCAATGGTGGTAACGGATCCAAGGAACATCCAACGCAAGCGTTGCTTGATCTTTTCACCATTAGAGAAGAGTTAGGTACTGTGAATGGTATTACTGTCACTTTTATGGGTGATTTGAAGTACGGAAGACCTGTGCACTCATTATGCCATCTTTTGCGCCACTATCATGTAAAGGTGCAATTGGTTTCTCCTAAAGAGTTATCTTTGCCAGATAATATTAAAAAAATCTTAATTGACAAAGGCATGTTAGTATGTGAATCCGAAGCTTTGACTGAATCAATAGTGAGCAGATCAGACGTATTATATTGTACCAGAGTACAAGAAGAGCGTTTTGCTGATAGGGAGCAATTTTTGAGATTGAAGGACTCGTATACTGTTGATAACAAGATATTATCTCATGCAAAGCAGCATATGTGTGTCATGCATCCGTTACCGAGAAATAAAGAAATACATGAAGAAGTTGACTTTGATCAAAGAGCGGCTTACTTCAGACAAATGAGGTACGGTTTATTTGTTAGAATGGCATTATTAGCCATGGTTATAGGAGTGGATTTCTGAAGCATTGGTACTCGATGATGGGGACATCGAATGCTGGGCTTTGAAACAAATCTTTAGTATAAAAAAGTAATAGTTTAAATAGGTATTTCATGTAAACTTTTATGTTTAAACAAACATATGCTGGGAGTATTTGTCTTTACAAGGTATTAATTGCATGGCTGGTTTATATCCATTCGATTAAGGGAGAATATTTGTACATAGTATACAGAATAAAAAGACTTCACGTTAATAATAATTTTTATGTTAGCTTCCTTTAAAGAAGATATTAGAATCATCTTCCGACCGGTTACGGATATCAGACTTTTCATTATGCATGCCACTAGCTCCAATTCGCATTTCGTCAACTGGGTGATCGTGCTGATCTTGCACGTCTTCATTCGCTTGTATGAGAGCTCTCGCGATTTCCATCTCTTCCCCAGGGGAATTGACATGATGGTCAAACGCACTGACCTCTGGATCTACTGGAATGCTATCACGGTTGCTTTCGTTAACCATACTGGTTTTGTCTTTTCTCTTCGAGGTCTGTGTGTCAGCATCATTATTGTTGGAATGGGATTTTTGATCATTGCCGTCGACATTAATTGATTCATTAGAGAAAGACTTGTGAGGAGAGCCGGCCTTTGATCTTTTCTCATCGTCCCTGCTACCGTCAATAACGTGGTCCGTAACACCAGACTCTTGATATTCCGGGTGATTAGAATATTCATGATAATGATGGTAGTGATTGGTAGGACCAGACACAGCAGCGGCGGCGACAGATGAGTAGCTTGGTTGTTGGGTCTGGTTAGTTCCTTGCGACCTTTGAGCAGTTTCCACTGCTGCGATAATACCGTCGTCTAAACCAGAAAAGTCCTGTGAGAGAAGAGCATCTGCAGCATCATTGCGATGATGCGCGGGTAAGTTATGTAATTGGGCAGCCGCTACCATTGCTTCAACTTCATCATTAGCATTTCTTGAGCGAATAAGATTACGAGCATTGGGGTTGTTTGGTTGCGAATAAAAGACTTTTTTACTTTTACGCGAGATCGAAGTCCCGGTAGCGATTCTCTTTGGAATAGCACTTTTCTTCAAAATCGGTGCCTCCTTGGTAGGGTCGCGACATTCAGGACAATTACGTATAGCAGTAGCAACAGTATCCTTAATCCTAGTCCAGTGATATCTTTCGGTTACTATGGCCGTTGTCTTATTGATACCACCGTGATTGTTCATATGAACTTCTGTGCAAATTTGGAGTTGCCTCGCTGGATCAGAGACTACCTCTCTCCCTTTAAGCATTAGCCTACCATCTTCTAGGCGATAATGTGAAGCCGAAGACCTTAAACGAGACTTTTCTTGTCTATCAGCCATCGCTGGGTATCGTCCAGTCTCTAAATAAAACTTAATTTTATCGAACCTATAAGCTCCTATAGCGGGGTCTGCATTGTTAATCAACTCTCTTCCGTATATTATAGCATCCACAGCGGTATCGTGGCCTTTAAGGATACCTGCTGACTTTACTCGTCCGATTCGCTTGAAATTCAAAGATTCCCAGATTTTTCTCGCCGCCGCGTTGGTCTCAAATACTAGATTAAATATGGCGTAAGTATAACCCAATCGGGGCGCCCATTGGAGATAGCAATCAGCCAAGGTATGACCTATACCTTTACCTCTAATACCTGCATTCACCAAAAAACCAGCCGTACAAATATGGGAACTTCGTCCTGGGTAGTTTGGTCTCACGAAAAATGTTCCTAAGCATTCTTTTTCCCATTGTCGGGGTGTATCTAAAAGGGGCGCATTTCCAAGCACCATCACGCCCGCGAACGATGCAAACCAGTAGTTTTGGAATGCTTCTATATCGAGAGTATCAAAAAATGGCACCGTGTCCCCTCTCTCAATCTCCATGTTAAACTCATCACATAGAAAAGCTAGCAAACCCGGTGGCATATCCTCCACTCGATTTATAGGGTATATTGTTGCTGTTGTCTCTCCATCTTTCAAAAGCACTGTATATCTTTCTATGTTAACCCCGCTGTTATACTCAAGTTGTGGCTTGAACTGTGCCGATTGAATGATATCATCAAACTCAGGCATCTTCAGCTCCTGTTCTCTAATCTAGACCTTCTGATGAATTCCTTCTCCAGTCTACTAATCAGACCCTAGTCTCTGATGCCCCGTGTAGATAATATACTGTGTGTGTATTTTATATACCTATTTACTTTTGTTGTAGTAGATAAATATCATCAGGAGAGAAAAATGTCGTATAGAAAGAATTAATGTCGTGATCACATACGACATATTCTCACGTGCACTTAGAGCTTTCTTATGATAACAAGTCTTTACCGTACATAATAGCACTCTGGAAGCCAGACTCTCCTTTGAGAACAGCAGAATTTTTTATAAAACCAATACGTTCGAAGCCCAAGGAGTCCCACAACTTCCAACTAGCTACGTTGCTCTCAAAGACAAGGTTAAAGACTGAGTAGATGTAGCCCAATTTCGGAGCCCACTTTAAGTACTGTAAACCAAGAATCTTGCCTAAGCCTAATCCTCGGCGTTTATGACTTACAACAAACCCACCATTGCAGACGTGAGAGCATCGCCCAGCATAATTGGACTTTACATAAAAGCTTCCGAGCAAATGATGTTCCCACCATTCGAGTGGCTTGTCCGATAATCTAGGGTCTGATAAGGACGAATAGGAGCCTTCTATAAGAATAGCGACAAACAGAACGAACCAGCTTTTCAGAAATTCATCAAAAGACATGGTATTGTACATCGGGTAGGTTCTGCCTTCGTCGAGCACGTAATTAAATTCACTGTGAAGTGCTTTTAATAGATTTTCAGGAACTTCATGTAGATTGAAAACGGGGAAAAATGTCCCTTTCCCGGACCCGACCTGTACTTCTTCAGGGGTCAATTCACCTCTGTGTGGCTTAAATACTCCGCTCTGTTCAATGCTTTTACTTACATCTAAGAATTTATGATTTGTGACTGTCATTGTATCGCTGTAAGCTTCTGCGAAGCCTGATTCTTTCATTATTTCTTTTTCGAAAAAAGAAAAAACACCTGATAAATCGGCACGTGTTACCAACCGAACGCAATTAAGCTTGAGATATTGACAAAAGCTTCTTTGGTAGGATAACCTTATATCTTTGAGAGGTATAAAAGGACGGAGAGTTATATTGATCGAATTGGAGGCCGAGATTATGGAGAACCTGAAAAGAACTGGTGTCTCGGGTGAAAGTAAGTATGAAAACGGAATAGGCTTGGGAAAAGAGAGTCATCTTCTTCGTGGCCAAGCAAAATCCAGAGAAGTGCTACTGACAACTCAAGACATTACCAAGCGAGATAGAAAAAGGCAGCAGATTGTTGGACGACTGCAGAAGTTGGAACAAACCCTTGACCAGGATAGAGATACATTTTACCATGCCATATTACATCAGTTGCAGGACAAGTTGGCGTCGCTTCAACAAGGCACCAACGAAAACTTCATCAAGAATAAAGAAACATTGGAGGAGCAACGAGACTACGAGCTTACTCGATTGAGGTTGTGGGAAGAACATCAGGTTCGCACTGTAGAGGGGGAATACAAAGAGGACTTGTCCAGAGCTAAAGAAGACCATGACAAGATGATAAAAATGATAAAGGAGAAGCTCTACGATAAGCTTCAGGGTGAGATAAAACGCTTAAAAGAAGACAAGCTTTTGCTCAATATGGTGAATGCAGAGTCCTGGCGAGCCAACCAAGCAAATGGCGGCCGTGGAGATCCCAGTGCCCGCTTGAATTTAGCAGGACTTTCCCTACACGCAGGCGAACGTAGATCGCTTCGCAAGCGTGAACTTGGTTCGCGTTTCACTGTTGGTGAGATGGATGACCTTTCTGATGGAGCTATGTCTGGCACTTTTAATGGCTCAATGTCTAATAATAATGGTGCGAAACGAAGAAGAGGCTACCAGACCCGTTATTCTTCCAATGAAGAGGTCTCTTCTGGTGTCAATAGTGCCACTAACCATCGTAATATGCAACTGAACTATGTTTCCGGCAGTGGTTATGACAGTAATCTTAGTGATAAGGATTATGACGCCCTCAATTCGCTAATTATGGATAAGAATGATGGTATATCGTTAATACTATTTGATCAATCTAAGAACACCAACAACAAGTCCCATCCACGGTCATCACATAGACAGTACACCGGTTTGCAAGGTTTGAAACCCGAAGAACTCAACGAGGATTTGGCCCTTATAAGAAATGCTACATCTAATAAAGAAAAATAATTATTTTACGTTTGTTTATAATTGTCTCTAACCAATATTTTGTGTAGTAGAAAATAGTCATCTTCTAGGGACGTCAAAGCTGTAGATAAGAGCTTCGCGGAAAAAAAAAAAAAAAAAAAAAAGAACCTATCTAAAAAGTATCGAGTGTCATTAATTCGCCAATTAATGACTAGATTATCATTAAGAAGTAGACACTAAAAGTCCAAAGAAGCTAAAATCGGTTAAAAAAAATCGAAGCATAAAGGTACCTTTTATATCTTTACTAATTAGACCGAAAGAATAATGCCTAATTTTTTTAGGCAGTTCAAGTTAGAAGGGACTACTTCAAAATTAGATGAAGAGCGTGGTTCGGAATATTCATCAGGTGATGATGAGAGAATGAGTTTCTTAGGAGGCATAAACTCAAATAGGTATGGTCCTCGCGGATTAAAAATCTATACATATCGGTTTCTTAGTCGATATAACATATTTTTTAAAGTGGTCTTTTTCCTTGTAGCAATTTGGGCGACCAAGTTGTTAGCAGATTTGAGAATAGACCACAATTCCAAAAAGCTTAGTAATAATTGGATCAACTCGACTATAGATTTTCCCTTTGAGGTTGGGTGTAGAATACCTGATGTAGATCAGGAAAGAGCAAATGCAGCCTTGGTAATGCTCGCGAGGAATAGTGAATTAAACGATGTAATAAAATCTATAAAGTCTTTGGAGCGTCACTTCAATCAGTGGTTTCACTACCCCTGGGTTTTTTTGAATGATGTTCCTTTTGACGAGAAATTTATGGAGACCGTGAAAGAATACACAGTATCAGATGTGGAATTTGGTGTTATCACGCCGCAACAATGGGAATTTCAAAACGAGGATCCAGATCTAATGCGAGAATATATAGAGAGCCAAGGAGATCGGGAGATTCTCTATGGGAACTCGGAGTCGTATCACAAAATGTGTCGTTTTTATTCGGGAAGTTTTTTTAAACACGAGTTGGTGAAAAAGCGAGACTGGTATTGGCGGGTAGAACCAGATGTAGAGTTCTATTGTGATATAACGTATGACCCATTTGTTGAGATGGATAAGCACAATAAAAAATACGGATTCGTAGTAATGGTAGAGGAATTGGAGGGAACCGTACCTACTTTATTTAAGGAGACAAAGACCTTCATTAAAAACAACAACATCAAGGTCGGTGATCTTTGGCATGTTTTGACTAGAGATTTTAATTATGCAGTTGGGAAGGACTCCCATGATTACGAGATGAAGTTTACTAAAGAGGACGTGTTGAAGGAAATGGTCCTCAATCTAAGTATAGAAGATTTTCTTGAGTTGAAAGACAAAAAGGATGAAGACTTGGACAAATATGATCAAGATGTTATTAATACCATTATTCATAGATCCACGCAGCCTCCGCTTTTTCATCCTAGTCGAGTTGAAGGTGAGGAATATAATCTATGCCATTTCTGGACCAACTTTGAAATAGCACGGACTGATCTTTTCAATTCCCAGCTCTACGAAAAGTATTTTGACCATTTAGACAAGAGCGGCGGTTTCTATCGTGAGCGTTGGGGTGATGCACCTGTCCATTCCTTAGCGTTGGGCATGATGCTTAATAAGGAGGATGTTCATTACTTCCGCGATATTGGCTACAAACATTCGGAACTGGTCCATTGTCCTAAGAACGCAAAACTGAAGCAAATTCCATATTCTCCTGCAGCCCGCTACTTTGACAAGCCCTCCGCGAAGGGATTTCTGGCCACTTGGCCCAGTAAAAACAGTCCCAATGGTGTGGGCTGTCGCTGTCGCTGTCCTTTATATGATGACATGGAGGATGTCACTTCCTGTTCTCGTTTTTGGGCCGAGTTCATCCGAGACGATTACAAGAAGCCAAACAAACTAGACTTAGATCAGGCTATTCCTCATGTTCACTCTAAGTTGAGTAAACTTTACAAAGACCATAAACTAGGAATGGGGTTGGTGGATAAAATTCAATAGACTGATTCTTTGCTGCCACATCCGCGATGAATTTAATCCTTGCGCAGAACACACTGTGCACTTTTTTCTTTAATACCATAGAGTAAGCTGCTAATGTTAGTTAAGTGCTAATGTTAATTAAGTGCTAATGTTGTTGTAATGTTAACTAAATATAAAGTTCATATTTTAATTAATATTATATTAATGCTATAAATATGTGACGCTAGCATTTAAGGTGGCTTTCGTAGTTCGTATTCTCTAGTTTTTACAGCTTAAAATGCTCTAACCGCAAAATTAAAGCTCATTACTAATTAAACTGCAAATCGCAGCCTGGTTGATCCTGACTGCTGCAGACTACACCAATCGTATTACAAAGCAGTAAATCACACGAATTTGCTTGTATTCTAACTAATATACACTATGGACTACCGAAAACTTAACCACCGAAACCGTACAAGGTTCTACCTTGTCTCTTCAATGCGTATACGACATCCAAAGAGGTAACTGTCTTTCTCTTGGCGTGCTCTGTGTAGGTAACTGCATCTCTGATCACGTTTTCCAAGAATGATTTCAACACTACTCTAACTTCTTCGTAGATCAATGCAGAGATACGCTTGACACCACCTCTTCTCGCCAATCTTCTGATGGCCGGCTTGGTAATACCTTGGATATTGTCTCTCAAGATCTTTCTGTGACGCTTAGCACCACCTTTTCCTAATCCCTTTCCACCTTTGCCTCTTCCAGACATTGTATTCTATCTAATTATACAAACTAGTGATATTCTACAAAAAAAACTTGTTGCTTTGCTGGTTCTATTTATATTATTCTGTGATCCACGTTGATTATACCATCGCGACAGACAAGGCGTTTGTTTACTGCTCTCTTTTGTCTCTGTTTATGCTTCTATCGCTACTGAAGTTCCCTTGCGCATGCGCGAGAAACCAGAGAAGCGTAGCAGAAACGCACCAAAACTGTTCCACAATTTACTCTGAAAACCTGTAAATTCTAGTATCCTACTGAGCATTCATTCCTTTATGCGAAGAGCAGGAAGGAAACGGTAGTAGGCTTTTTGGCAACTTTTCTAGCGATTCGAAGTTCGCGAGAAGCGTAGCCAGAGAGCGACGAGCGTAGTGATCAGTACACGGAAATAACAAGCATTCCGGCACGAGAATGCTTGAAAGTATCAACAAAACAAAATAGTATATAAAAGGCAATTGGAACCAAATTTTATGAAGAGTAATCTCACCTTGTAGAGTAGCATACAATACAATGGCCAGAACAAAGCAAACAGCAAGAAAGTCCACTGGTGGTAAGGCACCAAGAAAGCAATTGGCATCTAAGGCAGCAAGAAAGTCTGCCCCAGCCACCGGAGGAGTTAAGAAGCCCCACAGATACAAGCCAGGTACCGTGGCATTGAGAGAAATCAGAAGATTCCAAAAGTCTACCGAATTGTTGATTAGAAAATTACCTTTCCAAAGATTGGTTAGAGAAATAGCACAGGACTTTAAGACTGACTTGAGATTTCAATCTTCCGCTATCGGAGCTTTGCAAGAATCGGTTGAAGCATACTTGGTATCTTTGTTCGAAGACACCAACTTGTGTGCTATCCACGCCAAGAGAGTCACCATTCAAAAGAAGGACATCCAATTGGCTAGGAGATTGAGAGGCGAGAGAGCTTAAGCTAGTAAATCTTGGTATAGTGTATATTAGAGTGAGAATGAATATGTTTCATACGTATAAATAACTAGCGAGAGCCTGCTATAGCGAGGCCTTGCACTGTATGCAGGAGAGCACCAAGGTTTCCAGGCCAGAGATGAGCCGTGATTGAAACTGAGTGCAAGTGAGTAAAAGGAGCGATATAGGAAGCATGCAGGAAGCCTGGGCCGAGTCGCCAGTGCCAGCCTGGACTCTAGCCACGCTCTTGATTAGCAGAGGATTTTTCGGACCAAATGATAAACTAGTGGTCGGTGGTGCTGATATTAAACAAATGGTTATCAAAATCAAACCCACTAGGGTGTCCTGTTTCGGTTTCGGAATTGCACACTTATTAGGAGGGTGGATTGTATTTGATGGAGCACAACAAGAAGGAGCAGGATTCAATTTCGCATGGTCTTCGTTATATGTGCTAGCAAATGGTCGGGGAAATATTAGAAGTATTTTCAAATACGGGCGATTTAGTCCATTGGCACTAACGTTAGCTGCCATAACTGATGCAGGTATATATAGTAGAGAGTTTATCAACTGGAAATGAAATATATACGAAAAAGAAGAAAAAAAAAAGCCATTTGCTGTCTATATAGATTGGTGCGCTGTTTAATCCCATCGCAAAGGAAGCAAGTTGTTTACATGAGCATATTTGACAATCTCAGTCTCATTGTATAATTCAATGAATTGTTGGTCCACAGGCCTTTCTTTCGGAGCAGCAAATTTTCGGTATTCATCGAAAATCAAAGCCAATGACCACCTTTGTAGTCGGCGCAACACCCCCACAAGACATCCTGTTCTATGTTTACCCCGATTACAATGTATAAGAATAGGCTGATTCTCTGGCGAAAGCACGATTTTGATGGCTTCTGTAATCAAGTCATGTGGTATCTTGACAAAAGGTTCCTTATTACCAGACATCCCTAAACGAAATACCATTATGTTTTCCTGGGCAAAAAATTGCTCGTGTTCAGGGGGATAGTCTTCAGGTATAAGTGAGACAATTGCTCGTAATTTTAGCCGCTTTAGAAATGCGAAATTGTTCTCCTGAGGAAATGAAGAACGATAGATTTTATTAATTACTGGAGAAAAGTTTTCTGGGGGTGTCAATATCTCTCTTTGAGTTCCATGTTGCTTTTCTAAATTGCAGATACCCCGAGACGGAAAAGGAAAACCCTTCTGAGATTCCTTTGGTTCTCCGGCTCCTACAGTATTCTCCTCCACTTTGTAATACGAAAATTGGGACGAAACCTCTTCTATTTGACTCCCTGTCTCTAACCCTCCACCATCTAACGTTTCTAGTGTCCTATAACTCTCTTCCTTCGGGTACCCGGTACTTTCCCGTTCCGTGGACAACGAGCTCCCTGCAAAAGCCTTCATAAGCTGTACTCCCATAAGATGAATCGTTGCTCCTTCCTGTCAAAAAAGGTTAAAAAGGAAAAGAGCGAGCGAGAGTGGATAACTCCTCCTAGTTTAAATCCTTACCTTGTTATAATACTTCCAATTATCTAATACCTTGATAAACTTGATTTCTCCGTTTGTTCCACTCCCATAGTCAGAAATTTTTATTCTCAGCCATGTCAGCGAGGTTCATATGTTCGCCGCCTTTGTGTCATTTTCTTTTATGGCGTAGGAACTAACCCAGAATGAGCACGAAATAAACTTACTTATCAGGGTTTGTTAACATATGGTGAGTACTCCATAGGGTAAAACGATACAAAGCGAATGAGGCTAACAATTCTAGTCGGCATTGTTTAACTTTGAGTCCTTGTTGCAAGTAATCTTGCTTATAATATGTACATGCAGTTACATCCATTCAACGTGGCCAGCAATCTTAGACAGAAATAAGACAGGACCACTTGGTATTTTTTGGAAAAGTGCTCGAATTGGAGAAAGATTGAGTCCTTACGTTGCCTTAGGCTGTTTTTTCATGGCCGGAAGAGCACTTTTATCTTAGGGGAATAAGTATTGATGTCTCCAGTAAAAATATAGGTATTAAGAGAGTTACGGTTAGCTAAGTATATTTTGTATAATAGTATAAATGCATAGAAAAGATAAATTTATCTAAATTCAAATAACTCATTTGAAGAGTTGCATAGTACAGGAGCTCTCTCGCTCCCCACAATGCGCTCTAGGTACACAGCATCCCATTTAGAATACATTATTTTTATGAGAGACAAGTCGATGTCTGCCTTATTGGCGAATACGGAAGAAGCCACAAAACGGACCAACTCTTTGTAAAAGATAGGATTCGAAGGTAAACCGTACATTAGTACATTTTTTACTCCCTTGATTTCAAAACGGCGAAAATGATGTAATCTCTCTGTATACAATAAGACCTTGACCTTGCCGGATGCAAACAATTGTCTATTGCGAGTAAGTTTCGCTTGCAGACTGTACTCGTCAATATAAGTGAAAGTCACTTTGGCATGTTCCTTCATGTACAGTTTTACCCTGACATAGTCAAAGTAGGAAGGAATGTAGATTAAAAAACCATCATCATATGAAGTAGAAAGAATAAAAGAAGGAAGAGTAACATTGATGAAATATTTGAAGCGAGCATCAGGATCCGAAACAAATGAGCTGCTATCATATCTTTGAAATATCTGTTTTATTTTGAGACCAATTGTACTCATCATACAATTCTTCGCACTTATTATGGGTTTGAAACGGAGCTTGCCAGCGAGGTTTAAAGACTTAGAGCCTAAGATACTGTTCACATTAGGGGTGGGGTATTCAAAGAAAATTAGATTTTGCCGCATCAAATATGATTGATCATTAATGGCCCACATACGTATTCTCGAAAAGTCTGCATCGTGGAATTCCTTCGGAATCTTGTTCAAATACTTGAGAACCACGTTCACATGATCCCAGTTCTGCATTTCTATCTGGTTAGCTTGGTCAATAACTAAAACCTCGATCGAAGAAAGGAAATCATACTGTCTTTTCTTCTTGTCAGGATTTGCCAATATCATAGATAAGCCAATAGGAGAAGCAATTATTATGTCAGAAGAATAAAAGGAAGTGTAGAGTTTAAACGCTTTTCTAGTGAGCTTAATTCCAATGCAAAAGAAATCATTATTATTTCCTTTGAAATACTGGCGAAAGTCCTCGGGTTTGCTTTCGGGGGGCATTTCCTTGCTATAAAACTGATCCCGAAATTTTTTTTTGTTTTCTTGTTGGTCAGTGCCTGATAATTTGATGAGCATTTCTACAATTTCATAACACAGATTCCTCGACGGTAATAGTATTAATACTTTCGGTCTGGTGAACCCTTGATCCCTTAGTTCTGGTTCCTCAGTATCATGGCCTTGCTTCACGGCTTCTTGGTATGAGCGGATCTTTTCGTTATTTTTCATAATTCTGTCACGAGTCTTGTAGGTGTGATTCAACACATGTAAGACATATAACTTTCTATAGAAGGTGCGCTGATAATTCTCATAAGGAAAAGAAACATCAGTATACCTTATCATTGGATCAAACAAAACTTGGTCTTCTTTAGTGAAAGTCCCTCCAAACTTTGTCACATAAGGATCAATGAGTCTTTTCTTTAAGCTATACTTATTTACATGCGTCGACTTCTGAGGAACTGTTTCAATAGGATCCGAAGTGGTCTGAAAAGTATACGAGAGACCAAAATCGTAACTATCTTTAGAAGCCAATTTCCATTTTTCCCTTTGAAGTGCTTGCTGCTGCTCCTTTTCAAGATATTGGTCATCGACTTCATTGAAATGTATCTCATAAGGATCACTTCGTTGTTCTGCATCATCATCACTCTCATCATTGTCTTCGTCAATTTCTTCCTCTGCAGCTTCCATATTTATCCCTGCTATTTCTTCCTCGTCTTCTTCGACCGCTGATTCTTGTGCATTTTTAGGACGCTGCTCGCTGTGTACGCTTATTTTTTCATCTCCTTCCTTTTCTTGCTCTGCGCGCAAAAGCGTTACTAATGCATCATAAGCTTTGCTTGTGTCGCCTTCAAACTTTTCTGAGTCTTCTATATTTTCCACCTTATCCTCAGCATTCTCCTGTCCTTGTGATTCTTCAGGTTTATTGTACGCTTTCTGCTTCTTCCTTTTAGGTCCCACTTCTCTGAGTTCAGTCCTTCCAAACTTCTGATTACTTGTTCCGTCGCTTGGGTCCTTCTCTCGAAGCAAACTTCTCTTTTTTTGAAAACTAGGCATTGTGATGCTGCTAAGACCTTTTATCTGGTAGTAGCGTTGAAAAATGGCCCGCGATGCCGTCTACTCCGAATAAAGCAATTTTACATCAATACACCCACATCCAATCACATCAGTGTGTATGGCACAAAAAGCCAAGCAACATTAGATTTACTCTTTCATAGTTATGAATTGCATCTTATTCTGTCACCAACTTTGCGTAGTATCTGAAACTCTTCACACGGTAATAGAACCTTTT
Organism: [Candida] glucosophila; assembly: GCA_030572315.1. Classification (NCBI taxonomy): domain Eukaryota; kingdom Fungi; phylum Ascomycota; class Pichiomycetes; order Serinales; family Debaryomycetaceae; species [Candida] glucosophila. Next base: position 552,730 of record JAJLZR010000001.1, on the reverse strand, counting down.
AGGATTGCATGAATCCCTCCCCCGTAGCTGTCTAGATACCATATGTAGCTCGTTCGTATGTGTTTATATCCAATTTTTGGTCGTTTCTACTGGCTTGTCATTATCAGTGCGTTTATCACTCAAATTAACATCAACGTTACTTGCTTTTGACGAACAAAATGTTTGTTTAAGTGTTCTGTTCCTTCAGAGCACTTGTATGTTATTCCGTAGTTGATAGGAAGACCAGTCTCTCTTGCAAGTGGACAAGGAAGACATGACTCCTTGAAGGCATATAGCAGATACTTGTGTGTGAAGCACAAAAGGAAAATCGGTAGATTGGTTGGAAAATTAGTTACGAATGCAATAAATATAGAAAGACGCAAGTTTACGAAGGCATATAGCCTACTATATAAAGTGAATCTGGTTTTTATAGGTGCTAGATTTAATTGTGTAAGATAGATATCTTGGAAATCTTTTGTCGCTATTAAATTGTTTGGGTTGATTATTTACGTTGCACAAAAATATTCTAGCTTGATAGCATAAATTTAGGAGAATTGTGGCGCTCGAGGCATTGGAGACCTTCTATTTCCGTAACTTGGACGATAGTAACATAGCTACTACGACTATTGACGGGAAAAAGTTATTTTGCTCAAGTGTATTGGGGTTTGGAGGTGAATGATATCTGTCTTCCATTTTTTTTGTTTTCTTCTGGTATTAGTAAGAAAATCAAGCAAGAAGTAACTTGTTCAGTGTTAACATAGGCAGCTTTTTCAGTTGCCGTGAAATTTTCAGGGGAAATATGCTGCGAGCTTCCAAATCACTAGGTAGGATTGTTAGGGTTTTCTTATCATTTGTGCATTTGGTTCTAGTGATCTTAACAATCCCACTCGCTTTCGACGCGGGCGGAATACGGTGCGGCTTGAGCTTCTCTTATGCGATTTTTACGCTATACTTTTTTTTGACCACTGTGCGGCTTTTAGCTAGAAGAAGTCACTTCTTTCAGTGGATATCCCTACTTTATTACCTTCAACATGCCGTCATACCAAGCTTGCTCACGTTTTTTTTGTCGTATTATACTAATGATTTGCACCAGAGCACTAGTTTTACTCCAGTCGATGTATGGAGATATTTTATTACTAATTCGACCCCCATTTTTACAATTCTGGAGGGTTTCTGTCTGCTTTTGTTGATACAGGCTATAGGCAATACTATCAAGTTGTGGGCGACGGACGGTTCCGACGGTTGTCTTATTGCTTCGCTTGTGGCCAGTGGCTCTATCATCACTGTTGCATTATACTTCCTTTATCGGGTGTATGTTTTACCGTTTACAATTGGGATGTTGAGTGCTTCATTGGTTGGTTCAATTTTAACAGTTACTATGGGCATAGGGCTATTTGGAATTGTCTCCAGTAAAGGCTCTATGATTGAATCAGCTTTATTATTTGCCTATATTGTGCATTGCATTTACGAAACCTTTCCTGCTCTTTCGGAAGATGCTAGCAACACATTATCGTCTTTGCTACCACAAACCACATTCAAGTTGCTGATTGATATCCCTCAGTTCTCACCTCATTTATCAAAGAAAATGCCGCACATAATGCATTTTTTAGCTTCTAATTTGTCGGCTTCCTTGACGACGATATGGGGTTTTCTCATGATGGCTTCACAAAAGCTTGCCGTCTCTTTGGTTATCAATTTGACATACAGGTTAGCAGTTATATTTGCGGCAACTAAAATTATTCCTGCTGTATATGATGGTGCTTCCTCATTCACATCTGCGCCAGTTCTGAACGTTCCAACCAGAAATTCTTCTCATGTTCATCTTTCTAATCTCACTATATCAGAGAGTTGCGATTACTCGACAACTAGAAACGACACTAATAATAGAGAGTCCATAAGTGAAAAAGATCATAGCCCCATGATACCTGAAAAGTCATCAAACAACTTAGCCGTCGCTGCAGGTGTCAAAATATTTAATAATAAAACTAAATCTGAATTGCAGCATTCGTCAACAACTATGAATTTAATCTATGCATATTCACCTTGTATTATTATTGCGATGTATACTCATCTTATGATGCGTTATACTGGTGAGTTAGAGACTAATATCTGCATATGGGGTTGGTGGCTGGACAACTCGGACACGAGTGTCGTCGTTCACCCTTGGGAATTTTGGAATTGGATAAATATGATAACTACATTGCTCATCTACACTGCAGAATTGATGGAATATTAAATCCACCTTAATAGCTAGGCCATCTTTTTTAATCTTCAATCAATTCTTGGAATTGAATGTTACCATGGCTTTTTCTCTCTCTCTAATTGTCTTTTGACCTGGACATTCTATATCTATAGATTCTGGATTGTTGTATTTTTTCTTTTTTTTTATTTTATGTTCAATATATCTTTCGCACGAATGTCCCTGTTTAATAGAGTTTCTTCCAGTTCTGCTTGGGTTCTAGTCAGAAAATTAAAGCAATATCGTCGACGACTACTAGAACGCCATCGGCATCCATGTCTCAGAGCTTGACTCTATGTTTTGCTTGGTATTTCATCATGTGAATAAGAACCCGTACAAATTGGAATCTAGAAAGATATATATAGGAGCTAGTTTTAAGAAACAAATGGAGCTCACTTTGAAACTAGGCGACGAAGCTTGGCATATGTGACTATGCGAATATCACCATCACTATAAGTGATCAGATATCAAGCTTGAAAAAAAAAAAAAAAGTTAATGAACGCCCATGGAATCAAGAGTAAGCCCCATTGTGTTAGCTACCGAAATAATCAGTAACTAATTGTTATAACTATTCTTTAGGAAACAAATTCCCGTTGCCGAAATCAAAGCAAGATTAACTCACCCGGACGACAAAGTTAAAGGAAGACATTAAATCTGACAGTCCTTTATGTCAAGAAAATAGGAAAATCTCTTTATACCAGAGCCACCAATAATGGTGGTATCACTTCGGTAGGAAGTAGTAAAAGAGATCACCATTTTCAAGACAGACTATTAGATATCCAGCTCCTTTAACTCCAAACAAATGGATGGATTTGTTGCGTTTCCGCGTCGACGGCAGGAGACTTTCCCCGAAGCTTTAAATGATCTCTAAAGAAATCCTTTTGCACGCTTCGAAAACAATTCTTTGACCATGGACGTCAGAAAAAGAAAAAATTGAAAAAGTGCAACGAGACTCATATATTTTTCTCTTGGCTCGTGTATTAACCATATTTATATATAGTATAGATTACGCTAAAAACCATTCCAACCAGGATTCGGGAAGAATCCTAGAAATCCATTCGTAGGTCCTTGCTCCTATTCCACAATAGACAAGCGATGGACTGCTTTTTTCTGAATTGATCAAGTCAAATATTAGACGATTCAAGACTCTTAGACTTGTTACTCTGCCGGATATCTTCATTGGACTAAGCTTTTTCTGAGAGGAAGCAAAGTCAGCTGCGTAGAGATCTCTGGCATTGGAGTCCCAGTTGCTAATTTCAGAGTTGATAATTCTGGCCACTCCAGAAGCTGAAGGAGATCGATGATTAGATATGTTTAAGTTTCCTAGCCTCACCTGAGTCACAGAAAGGCCATGATGTCTAAGCTCTCGGGTTAATGTAGTAAACAAGCTCTTTAAGCAACTTTGAAATATGTTTTCTGGTGCATGATATGGCATACTTAGCGAGCTAAGAATAGTGGTGCTCACAAATATCGTGTTACATTTATAACTTCGTATGAGATCAATAAGACCATTGGAAAACAAGGACAAGTATGTCATCAATCTTGCATTTACCCTATTCCACGAATTCAAAGATATATTTTCGATGGGCCCTATGGGAAAAAATAAGCTAGGAGAGAATACAACACCCATGAGTTTCAAATTATGGGCCTTTGCTCCATGAAAGGGGACTACAGGGGTGTTCAAAATATCCCGGAAATTTTTCAAAGTTCCCTCATATTCATTCGTGTCGGTTAGTTTTAAGTACTCAATGTCCTCCGTTATCGAATTAGATTGCACGTATCTTAAGTCTTTATCATCAAATACCGTCATATACACTAGGTATCCTCTTTTCTCGAGATCTAACGCAATGAGACGTGTTAATGGTTCCGTTGGTGATCCCACTATGAGAATTACACCATATCTTGCTCCATTCGCTAAAATTGGCGCTTTTCTTTTCTTTTTGCTAACCCCTGGGTATCGTCCGTAACATTTATAAACCAAGAACCCTATCCCTAGAGTTATCACGGAGAAGTATCTTCTTCTGTTCCGGCTAAAGTTGTTTGTTATTCTCTCTATAAGCTCATCCCATCCTTTATTATTGTTTATCTCCTTTTCTGCATGTTGTTCAGAAAAGGGACTCAAGTCTTTCAACTTGTTATAGTACCACGAAGAACTAAGCTCGTCAAATTGTTCGCTCAAGAAATCCTTGCTTTGATTATAATAGTAACCTAGAGTATTAACTGTAGCTTCAACTGGTTCTGCCACCATATTTCATCACCGCAGTTCTTTGCTCTTAGTGTTCGCACAATCACGAAATCGTTTCTTGTTTGCTAATGATTAACTAACCTTGAGAGTGTATAAAAAGTATTTTTAAATGATGATAATTTATCTTAAATTTATTGAAGTTGTCTCTTACGCCATTTTTACTCTGACTTGTAAGGAGTCATGGTATAATATAATGCTTAGCTTTTACAAGATCTTCTTACTCTAGGTTTTGTCGTCGCTGTATTGGTGGGGATCATTGCTGAAGATCTTTGTTTAATTTTGTTTGATATTTCCCCCCTAAATTAAGCTTCTGACATCTAACTTAAGAGAAAAAAAGGGAAAAAGCAAAGAGATTTCTAGAGCATATTTTAGGAGAAAGGCCCTAACCAGTATCAATTGTGTTCGGATACCATCTGCAGAATAATGAGAAGTCGTTCTCTTTCTGTAAGGTAGTCTATGCATTTGCCGCATGCCTGTATTACAAAGCCCTGGAATTCCTTCTGCTGAAGTCTCTAGCATATCGAAGGAAGATAAGTGGGAGAGTCAAATGTTATCACCATTCTACACGAGAACGTGCTAGTAGACTAACTAAACTCATTCAGATTGAACAGTAGCAACATCCTAGATAATATACAGGACACATATCAAACTACTGCTCAAGTGCTGGAATACCAGTCCCACTGGCCAAAAGTTCTAAGTTCGGTTCAAACGTTTAATGTCCGCCATGGAGAGGCATATGACTGCCAGATACATCTGGTTGATAAGTAATCCCAAAAATGACGTCTGAATCAATTTAAGGAAAGACGGTGGCCACCTTCATTGTGGACAATGCATTCATCCTAAATTGGTTTATGGTCGGAGTGAAGAGACTAAGCAAAGCCGACCTTTATATTGGTCAAGGTACTTCAGGCGTAGAACTTACGGTGACTCCATTAGAATATGAATCGAAAATGGCCCTCTCATAATCGACTCGGCAGCATTCGATGTTAGAACACGTGTCCGTGTAAACTTGGTGCTAGTAACTTGGACAAGGACTGTAGCCCTGTTGTATATGAAACCTCCATTGCATGTTATTGTATCTTATCGTTCGGTATTATTATGGAATAACATGTAGAGGTCAGGTCTAGTGCTCATTTTGAGGGCTGTAGAGTAATAAGTTTCTCCTTATTTCCAAACGTGCCAGATGTAAGATTATATCTGTCACGTATATTATGTGCTTATATTCTTTGATCCTGAGGTTTTTACTAAGGTTCTACGTCATTCGGCAATTAGCAGCATAACTGCTAACATTTGCTAGCTCGGTCCAGACTATGCGAACTTCGATGTGTGACTATAGTATCCCAAGAATTCGTGACGATCCTGATAAAGAGCAGCGCAAAAATGTCCCACGCACCGGGGATATGCGCGGAACTAACTATGCTTTGTGATTCTGACGAAGCAATAAATTATTGAGAAAGTCGCGAATATCCAATAACAAACTCTGAAAGGATAAGAGACCGACTTCTCATGACGAATTTAGTCCCATCTGTATTGAATTTTATTTACAAAATGAACCCCAGATGGAACCTGGAAAGGTGTTACGAAAGGACACACACGCACAACAATCTGATGTATGCGCTATGACCGAATATGTTCGCAATGTGTGCATAACATATATTCGTAATGTGTGCACGGATTATTACTCTCGGAACATTCTACAACCAGAAAAGGGACAATTCTCGTTCTTATGCAGATATTATGTGGCCGCACAGTAACATATGCAGGAATACAGAAGAAGCATACAGTTGGTAAGTCGTTTTAGGAGTAAGATGGTAGGATTCTGGTACAACAGTACTCATCATTTTGTAACCAGTATCCGCGTGGCTGACCTAGAGGAAAACTAGCAATGCTGCCTTTCCAAAATGCCCACTATTTTATTGTTGGTGTTTCAAAGCTACTGATTTTGCTGAACAATTCAAGGGTACTCACGCCAAGCTCCAGCAATTCTTAGTTGACGCATTGCCAAAAATGATGGGCCAGTACGTCCCAGGAGATGCAAGTTCCCCACACAGATATTGACACTTGAATTTTGATAGGAATGCCGAAAACGTAAAGCCAATTACTCCATTAATGCAAAATGGAGATCATACTATAATGCAGTAGATGGGAAAATAGACATATAAGGGCAAGGGTCTACAGGTTATCTTGTATGATGATAAAAAGAGGATGAATTTGAAACAAATATTTTTATCTGCTTTTTTACTGTTACAAGTACCGGTTGCAGCCGCTGGTAATATGACAACGGATGGTCAGTGGTGGAAAGAAGCAATTGTATACCAGATATATCCGGCGAGTTTTCTTGACACAGACGGCAATGGTTGGGGTGATATCGCTGGTATTAATTCAAAATTGGATTACATAAAAGATCTCGGCGTCGACATGATTTGGTTGTCGCCATTCTACGAGTCGCCGATGATCGATATGGGATACGATGTTTCAAATTATGCATCTGTTAACCCCCTTTTTGGAGGCAAAATGGAGGATATCGATTATTTCATTGAGCAAGTGCATCTGCGGGGCATGTATTGTATTTTTGACTTGGTAATCAATCATTCTAGTGATCAACATCGTTGGTTCCAGGAATCACGATCATCGAAAGATAGTCCCAAGCGGGATTGGTATTTTTGGAAAGATGCTCAGTGGAGGAATGGTACCCGAATTCCACCTAATAACTGGGCTAGTGATGGTGAATCCAGTGCTTGGCAATGGGAAGTGCTTACTGGACAATACTATTATCATTCATTTGCACCTAGTCAGGTAGACTATGACTGGACTAATCCAGAAACTCGAAATGCTATCTATAATGAATCTATGTTTTTCTGGCTTGATAAGGGTATTGACGGCTTTCGAATTGACGTCTTTTCAAGATACAGTAAAAAACCGGGATTTCCCAATATTCCTGCGAATGACACAAAGCTCCATAGCGGGTTACCCTATGTCGACGATGGCCCTAAGATCCATGACTACTGGAGCGAAATTCACGATAAGGTGTTGTCCAAATACCGAACGTTTACAGTAGGTGAGTACCATACCACTGATAACATGACGCAGGTGCAAAACTTCATTGCACCTCAAAGAAAGGAAATTAATACCGTGTTTCTCAAAAATATGGCTGATGTGGGCCGCGATGATCATAGCCGGTCGAACTGGACATTGAATGACATGCGGGAAGCAATTCAATTTGTCCAAGATGCAGGTGACCCTAAGTTTGGAGGTGGATGGAATACTATATTCATGGAGAACCATGATTATCCGCGATCCGTCTCCTGGTTCTGTGATGATTCGCCTGACTTCCGCAACCAATCTGCTAAGATGTTGTCTGTTTTGCAGACTACGTTGTCTGGAACTTTGTTCTTACTCCAGCAGCAGGAAATTGGAATGATTAATTACCCATCGGATGAATGGTCAATGGCCGATATCCGAGACTATATTGATAATGATTACTTAGAGGAAGTTCACCGAGATGGAGGTGATGTGGAGCGGGCGTTCGAAGATGTCAAGCTTTCTTCTCGAGACAATGCGCGCACGCCTTTCAATTGGAATAGGACTGGTGGGTTTTCTTCGGATTCGACTACATGGATCAAACAGGTGAATAAAGAAATCAACTTAGCGGATCAGCTTGACGACCAATCTAGCGTATACAACTTCTGGAAGACTATGATTCTGATTCGAAAGCTGTACAGGGATGTTTTCAACAATGGCGCTTTTCACTTGGAAGACGACGAGGATAGCTCCTTCCTTGTATACAGTAAGAAAGCTCGTGAAAGTGAAGGCGAGGCGTGGATTATTATCAATTGGTCAAAAAATGACTGCCTTAAGCCTCCAGTAAGTGTCCCTGAAGGATTTCAATTATTGATTAGCACGCATGATAGTAAGGCAGATGATTATGATGCTTATGAGGCTCGCGTTTATACGAAAAACCTTTAAGTTATACTATTCTACGTAACCCAAGGGCTGCTAGAATTATGTAACCTTTGGGCATCCTTATAAGACAATTTCTAGAAAAGAATTTTTTTTTTTAATTTTTGTTTCATTTTTTTTTTGGCTTTCAGCAGCAGATAATGTAAGATCTGCTGGATAATTTTACGGGATTAAGCGTAAACGAAAAGCAGGGATGTTCTTTTTTCCATAAAGTATTCTTTCTTAGCAACGGAAACATATGACTTATTTTATTTCGATTTATCGGATAGCTTATCATCATGAGAATGCAAATTGCATTCTCGAATAAGACGGTATTGCTCAAATCTATATCTTGCCCGTCATTTATATATATATTTTTTTTTAAGTAGCGTTATCGATGGCTGCTGTATGCAATATTTTGCAGATACTCGCGTAGACACATACTAATGATCCACCAGTACAATCTGCTAAGTTAAATTATGGAGGATATTTCAAGATGGTAACAGCCGCTTACTTCCTTAATGGAGACGAAAGACACTATAGTGAGCAAAATTATATAATTTTTTCATAAAGTTGTCATATTCCCGGCATGTTGAGATTATTCATGAGGCTCTCTTGAATTTTCATATCTCCACTCCTCTCCACTCCTTTATCAAGGACTGTAAATTGAATACGGTTGAATAATCTCGGTAAGTAGAGGGCGAGGGCCTTCCCTAGTACTCTTACAAGATTAAGTGCACTAGAGCTAATCTTACATGTCGAGGACAATTTGGCAAATATATATAATATAATTAAAGTTTAACTTAAATTTATTGTAGATCTATTTAAGCACTATTGTATTATTTATTGCTTTCTATATTTTTGAGGACCAAATGGTTATTTTTCATCATATCGACGTTACTAAGCTATGACAAAATCAGACCTACCAAAGTTCGGTTTTCCCCCTAGAGACCCGAAGATGTCTCCAATATAATTAGTAGGCTTATATTTTTCGCCAGAACTATATGTTGAATTCCAATTCTCAAGTACGTCTTTCACAAAAGGATACCCAGCATTATATAGATTACTAAAAGCAAGTTGAGTCCCCCCAGTTGAAGTATTGGTGAAAAACTTGATAGTGTCGTTACTCAAGGATGGGGGAGGAATCAAGAAGTCGGAGATAGTTCTCAAGTCGACGATACGCAGAAAATCGATAAGACCATGTTTTGTCACTCTCAAAAAAGACTCTAAGAGAGCGTTGTCCTCCTGAGCGCTAGCACACAAAGTGGCACTACTATTGGTGATAAGAGAAGTAAAGTTGGAAAAATAGGACGTAAGCAACCTTCCTGAGTAGTACACATCGGAGGTCATTACCGCACATTTTTCAACCTTAGGTGGGTTTCTGGCCTTAATCTGGGAATACTGCTCCCTCAATTGAGCATTTAGGCTGTTACCTTTATCCAAGGTGACATTTGAAGCTAAAGCGGCAGCTCTGTCCCTCAATTTTTCATTCAATTCGAAGACTTCAGTACCGTAAGCAGTTCCAGGATAAGACCAAGGATCGTCAGAGTGAAGACCAAAATAGGAAGTGTTCCACGCAGGATTTGTTTGTTTTACTTCTCTCCAGTCTATTTGGCTCTCTAGCCCTCCTTGGACAGCGTATTTGGAGAAAACTGCGCTCCCAATGGTGGTGAGATCCGGGGTTCCTCCGCCGATACCAGTTATCAACCAATAGGTTTTGGATAGATCAAAATATGGAGACAATGTCAAAGAAGAAACTGTAGCAGCAGCATTTATTTCACCTTCTCCAGTCGTGACTAAGCAAACACTGTAGTCAGATAAACATGTAATTTCAGGATAAAGTGGTGATAAGCCTGGAATGGTGAGATTGTTTGTAAAGGCCAATTTGGACGTCCATGCCTCTCTTTCCTGAGTAAAGGTTGTCACGAGAAACACCTTGGGCAGGAAAAGAGCGAAAGGGTTCCCCTTAGTATTTACACCAATGCCACTTGCTTTATCGCTGGTAGTAAGTCCATTTCTTTTGCTGGTGGGAAAGCAAAGACAGGCCAGTGTGAGAAAGAAAGTGAAGAAAATAAATTTGAATGACGCCAATTTCATAGCACTAGTAACTACTGAAGAAAAAAAAAAAAAAAAAAAAAGAAGAAGAAGAAAGGGAAAGAAAGAGATTAAAAAATATTCTCTTGTAAGTACTTAAGTTGACTGCTTATCACCGCTAAGATAAAGCCGTAAGATCTTCTCTCCTATTATATCGAAGAATTTTACATAAACAAGAAGTGCTTCTGTAATGGCTGCGAAATTGAACCAATAATATGTCGCTTTTAATAGAAGTGCATTTTAGTGCTTTCTCTTATGCAATTTGTTTTCTCAAAAGAGCGTTGACATTATTTTGCTTTTACTAAATGCGGAATGTATGATAAAGTGTGAACTGTCCAAAGCTGTTTCTAGTAAAGTATAACAGTCTCACAAAGCTTCTTATCGAGAAACAATTGACTTTCAAAAATTTAATACTTAGAAAACCGCATTTCAAAACAACATATACCAAAGATGTCGGCTTCGGAAAATGGAAATTATGACCGAGAGAACCCTTAGAGTAAATCAAACGAAGTTATTTTTTTCTTGGTCTCAAAATTGTAATGATGTGTAGTAACGAAGCAAAATTATTCTTTGTGGTGTTGTTGGCCATAAGCATGCTCCATTTAGCCCCCAAAATTTATACAATTACGTATCCCACAGAGTGTCAAGCAAATCTAGCCTTGAGAGTGACAAAGTCTCCGGGTTACTATGTAAATATCTACTTTTCAACCTCTCTGTCCTATGATTATTATCTGTCTTCTGCTATATTTACTTTGTATGAGTCAACCTCTTCAAATTGAAGTCTTTAAGCTGTCACTTGCCTTTAGTAGTAGCCCACAATATATGAAGATTTTATAAAGATCGGCATATAAGACATAACAAACCTCTCTACAAACACGCCCTACATTTTTTAAAATCCGAAAATGAAGAAAGTGTGGTGAAGAGATCGTGATTGCTAACTTAGCCAATAACAAACAGACTTACAAAAAGAAATGGGTCTTGTCTTACACGAAAGGACAGTTGAAAATATGATTCTGGTGGACCCGAAGTTTTCGCGACATCAGATCCACCAAAAATACTATCCATCTCGTAGCATAACAACAGGTAAAAGGTTTCCAGTTTTTTTTTTTTTTTTTCATAATGGAAGAACTCATAAGATCTTGTAAAAACTAACCACGTCCGCCTGAAATGTTTCACAAAAAAGCTCGCAGGTTATATTTAGAACCAAATAATAAAGAGCTTTGTTATATATACAGCCTTGATTAAACCAACACCAGTGGCTTTCTCACGCATCATGAGAAAAGTCATTTCTAAGTGTAGTGAAAAGTAAGTCGACTATCATGTAGAATGCAAAGTTAAGTTTTTTACTTTTAGTCAAGCCTCTTGAGACTCAGACATTAAACAACTTCAAATTCCCATGGCAAAAACTATTTCATTGATGTTATGGATTGTTTGTAGCTAGCAATTGATATAAAAAAAGGCTAAAAAGTTAACTAGTAGTTAAATATATCTTTTTAACATAACCAGCTACGGAAGAATTATATCATAGGTGACGGCGAGTTGTGTATACATTACCCCAATAGGGCAGTAAATTCACAACATCCACCTGAAGTTGGGGTCATTTGGTCCTTCTGCTAGTTCTGACGTTGGAACATCCTTATATGTCTTGTAAACCCCCTGATCCTTATTTTTTCTTCTGTCGTCCCAAAGCATATAGAGTACTATAGTCCCTACTATAATCACACCTAGGCCACCGAAACCAGCAGTGATTCCTAAGGCTAATATGTACTTTGGGGCATCTTTGGGCCTGAATATGTTCGTTGAAATTAACCCTGCACCATTTGCTAAAGGAACTCCAATAGCACTTATAACTACTCTTCTGTTCTCATTTGGAGTATTGTTATTATACCATGTTGACGTTAGTACGGAGGAAGCAGACACACCTGTGGTCATCAAGAAACAAGAGAAATAAGAAGCTCCTATATTAGTTTGCACGTCGATAGCTGCGAATACGACGAACCCAATCAAAGTCAGGATAATGGCGATACAAATGAATAGCGACCTCACTCGGAAATAATCAGAAGCAAAGCAAAGAATAATCAATGACAAAGCTCCCCAGATGTTTGGTGCAACAGTTAGTAAGTTCGTTGTGACTGCCGACTTGCCCATCAGTTGAATGATTTGAGGAAACCAATTATTAATTGAGTTCAAAGGTACTCCAAGAGAGATTTCTTGAAACATCCAAAGAATAGCGACAGGATGTTTGAAGACTTTCACGGCATCTTTAAAGCTCAACCCGGATACTTGTTTTGCAGAAGAATCGGTGTCTATTCTCATGAGTGCACATTCTCTTTCTTCCTCTGTGAAAAACTTAACGTTCTTTATCGACTTTGGAAGGACTAAGAATGCTAATACAGCCACAAGAACAGTTGCACTGCCCTCTATCAAAAATAATATTTGCCAGCCGTGTAACTTTGACCCTTTAATCTGGAACACACCATAAGAAAGAAGACCGGAAAAGGCATTGGCAATATTCGCAGCCGCATAGAATATTGATAGACGTCTCGCTAACTCTGCGCGACGATAGAACTGGGTTAAATAGAAAATAATTCCAGGCAAGAAAGCCAGTTCCGCCATCCCTAAGAACCACCTCGCTGCCATCAAGGAGCCAAAGTTAAATGCTGAGACAGCAAGTAAAGTAGTGCTTCCAAAAATAATCATTAAACACGGAATAATGATCGCAGCACCGTACTTCTTTATTATTAAAGATATCGGGAAGGCGCATAGAACGAAGGGAATATAAAATATGGACAACATTATATTCCATCTGTCACCCGTTATCCCAAGATCATTACTAATACCATTTGTTTTCGCATTGCTGATGTTTCCTTTATCTAAGGCGTTGAACAAGTACATAGCGGCAGCCATAGGAAGTATCCTGAAGTCGAGTTTGCGGCACACCTTTCTCTCCAATACATGATTTATCTCTACATCAGTTTTAGTAGTATCATTTTCTCCTTGAGATTCAACATTTGACTCGTTCGAGTCAATAAACCTCGGCTCAACTCCATAGCTAACTTTTTCATTTTTCGTTTGACCCATTGTTCGAAACTGGAGTCACAGCGGTCAAGATAATGGCTCTAGGTGGTCATTTATACCTGATCACATTCTTACTCCAGGATTCACTGATATCAACAAGCGATGGGGGACAAGAATTGATAAGGAAATGTCTCGGACGAACTGATGGGGGACAAAATTAAAGGGGGGGATAATCACACACAAGCCGCCAAGATATTATTAACAGACTCCTCACACTCAAGAGTTAAAATTCTCCAATCATTCTTCAATTTTAGTTAAAGCGTGTGAAATGATCTCCGTGCAGAGACAACATTCTCCTCAGAGTTGTTTACTTAGTGTTCATTAAACTTCGGCGTGAGTCGGATTCATTGAAGCCTCGAAACAGAAGCCCAGCAGAGCGCCCCAATTTTGGTGATTTAATCCCCTCCCTCCACATGTTTT
>JAJLZR010000001.1:428779-538636 GCA_030572315.1 [Candida] glucosophila | reverse complement strand
GACGAGTAACGGACATGTATTTACTTCTGGTATTGTTGGTCAAAACTACAAAACTGGTAAGAAGCCAGTGTCTGTTGAGGAGCAGACAGAGCTAGCAATTGCTAATCTCAATACAGTGCTAGAAAAGTCTGGCAGCTCCCTCGACAAGGTATTTAAGGTTTTAATGTTCATTTCGCACTCAGACTATTCTTCTATCGTTAACAAAATTTATGGCAAACACTTTCCTCAAAAGCCAGCAAGAAGTTGTGTCGTGGTCTCCTTCATGGACTCTGAAATAAAGGTAGAACTAGAGGCAATTGCTTCTACTGACTAGATTATCGACACAGTTAATCTTATAGCCCTTCTGGTGTTAATATCTATCTAGTTACACTATTAGGCTCAATCTTCTGCAAGATTATGTACCTCTGTATGTACTGTATATTGTTTAAAAATTGTACAGTAATCATCAGCGATCTCAGATCACCATTAGGAGACATTTTTTTTCCTTCTCTGGTTCTATGCAGTTTTGTTACATACCCCCAAGAAGTATATAAATTTGACGGCCAATATACATTGTAGACTTTAAAAAAAAAAAAAAAAACAAAAGAATAGCCAAATGGTAAGAATGAGTCATGGATAGTACGTCAGTCACATCGAAGAAAAGAAAGAGACACCTTGGCGTCTTTATCTGCGATGTATGCGACAAACAGTTCACGAGAAGTGACCATCTATTGCGTCATAAGAGGAATCATGATCCTACGGCTCTCAAATTTGTATGTGGTTGGGATGGCTGTAATCAAAAATTCAGTAGAAATGATGTGAGAGAAAAGCATTATCAAAGGCATCTTAAGAAGAGTGGTTTCGAACTTAAACAAAATAAGGGCCAGACCAATTCAGAGGAGGCTCTGTCGGACAGGAGGTCCAGAGTGTGTGAAGACGACAGGGTTCGCTTCAGCAATGAAGTTGGTATCACTGGGGCTAGCGAGAAAGGAATTCCTTTTCGAGTTTCTCCCTCAAATAATGAAACCTCAAATACAGAATTCAGTGGAGGTTTTAGGGAAGGAGTAATGAACTCTACCCCGCAAAATACAAGTAGTAGCATTCCATCCCTTTTGAATCCTTTTACGAGAGACACTAATGGATCACGGTTATCGTCTGTTTCCGAAATGCGATCCAATTCGGCTTCCAATAACCAGAAACAGCCATCTAAAGCTAGCTATCATAACAATGACGGTCATCACAGTAGTGTTGAAAACGCGACAAATACAATTGCCTCTGGGAAAAGTGCAGAGGGCTTCCCAAACCTGTTATTGAACAATAACGTGGACAATATTGCTGGCAATGAGTCTACGTCTGATTTTTTAAACAAAGCGCTTTCACCATCAGATTTGATAGAGTGGCTCTTTCACGATGACTCTGACAATTCCATGAATATGGACAACATCGGCGCGTTTGCAAATACCAACATAGGTGTGCCGATCCATAATTATTCTCCTTCTTTCTTGGATAGCGTGACTCTTGTTTCAACGAACTTCCCTCACCAGGACAAAAGAACCATCATTGATGCGAATGTGAGAAATAAATTGTTGAATTTAGTACCCTCATTAGGTTTAAATCCCGATTTTGGACCACTACATATTGAAAGATACTTGGAGATTTATTGGCTTACATTTCATTATCAGTACCCTATTTTACATAGACCATCTTTTTCCATTGCGGAAGCACATCCTTTGCTTTTGTTATCGATGATCATGATGGGAGCCAGCATGTTCACTTGCGTAAAAGACGAGGGTGATTTGTTTTTCGACAGTCCTAAACATTTAGCTCTCGACATAGCAGAGCCTTTGAGGTGGTTGATATTTTCGAGTCATGATTGCAAGCCTCCGGCGAAGATTTGGGTTGTTCAATCCCTTTTAATTTTAGAAGTTTATGAAGTGGCAAATTCTAATAGAGCGCTCCATGAAAGGGCGTATCTACACCATGGTGCCAAAATTCAAATCCTCAGGCGTTCTCCAATTTTGGGAGGAGATCCTTTGAAGGACGACAATGAAGATGGATCACAAGCATACCAAAACCAATTATGGAAAAAATGGATAGAGGCGGAGTCAATGAAAAGGGCAACCTTGATGGCCTTCTATTTAGATACAGTTCATGCGACTGTCTTTGGACATATGATTATATTGTATGCGCATCAAATTAAAATCTCTCTTCCGTGTGATGAGAGTTTATGGGAATCCCACAGTTTGGGAAGCGATTGTGACCGCATATCACCTTCAAAGACTCCTAAATTTTTAGTGGCATTGAAAAAGGTCCTCAATCGGGAAAACGTTGATACAAATGCATTCGGTAAGAAAATACTACTAGCTGGTCTACTATCAATAATGTTCCAAATGCAGCAGAAGGATTTACAACTATCTTCTTTAAATTGGAAAACTCTAAAGGAATCCTGGCAGGATGTAATATCTCATGCAATTGACGTATGGAAAGTTGAGTTATCTAATTCAAGAACTAGTGTAGAAACGACGTCTCCGTTTTTTGTCACAAGGCAGTCTGAGATGCCTCCAATGTTGAGAAATGGTGATACGCGATGCAAATATGCCCTTTATCATATCGCTCAGATATACTTACGCATCACCCACTATGACTATATCATTTTTTCAGGCGCGCCAAGTAGGATGAACGTCACCACTAGTCAATCTGAGTATGATGCGGTCGCAAGAAGAATCAGAGAGTGGTCAAAAAGTATAAGTGGTAGAATTGCACTTATTCATTCTTATATTTTTCTTTTTGAGATGTTCTTGTTCCCTACAAATGAGGATATTATCTACGGCTATGACCCTAATAGTGACCCTGACTTGCATAGAAAGAATATCATGGCCAGTTCGATCCTAGTAATTTTCGCTTACACTTTTTCATTGGACGGTCCAGAGAGCAACATATTTGAGGATACGGTAACTGCATATTATCCCGCCAAGGAAGATGGGTATTCATATTTGAAAAGAATGAATAGTGAGTTGGTGAGAGGAACCGACATTTCAATTCCATCCTTGCACTTTACTGATACTATAACCTACCGAAATAGAATCATGTTTTTCTCCGAGAGGCTACCCCACATAAAGAATAAAAATAATATTGTTGGCTTATTAAAATTGGCATACAAGTCTTATAGAAATAGTCATTGGCAAATTGGATACGAATACTCTAACCTTTTCAAGAATTGCATCGAGAGGTGTTTGGGTCGTAAGGATCCAACTTGCCACAATATGTACGCTGGTAAAATTATATAACTTCAAGAAATAATGACTAGCTTGCGATTGCCTCTTTAATCGCCATTATTGTATCTTTGACCAAATCCTTACCTTGGTCCAAAACCGCATTCATTACCATAGCTGTGTGTCCCACTCTAGGGTAGATATTAATTGTGGTTGCGACCCCATTTTTTTTCAACTTCTCTGCGTAAGCTTCAGCTTCAGATCTTAGTATGTCTAATTCACATGCGGCGACGTAACAAGGAGGAACACTAGCAGTGATCGCATCTGAGTAAAATATAGGAGAAGCTTCTGGATTTTTATAGTCGTCCTGACCCCTGGGCAAATATAGGTATCTATACCATAACATCTTTTCTGCCGGCAATTGAGGAGTAAACTCGTTTTGGCGCCATGAAATGTTCGTGTCCGTTGTTGCAGTATTATCAGTAACAGGGACAACCAACAATTGAAATTTCAATGGAGGTAATTTTTTGCTCAATGGACTCGAGGCATATTTATGAGTCACCACAGCCGTTAAGTTACCACCAGCGGAGGAGCCACCGATGCATATTTTGGTGTTATCAACATTTAATTGTTTCGGGGCTTCTTCCATTGCCCAAATAACAGACTCAAAGGCGTCTTCAACACATGCTGGAAAGGGATCTTGAGGCGCCATTCTGTAATCAATGGTGACCACTACCATCTGACAAAAATCCGCCACAGTAGTACAATACGAATTTTCAGTATCTAGTCCTCCAAGAACCCATCCACCACCATGAAACCATATAAGAAGCGGCCATTCCTTGTTCGAATTGCTCCTTTTTGGAATGAAGACTCTTGCAGGTATCTTAGAAGGTCCTTTGGTAAACTTCCTTTTGATATCTACCTCGAAAACTTTGGACATCTCTCGGGGCGAACTTTGTCCAGGGATAACGTTACCACCTTCCTTCACTGCCTTCAAAGGAACTCTATGAGTGTACACCAAATTTGGCTTGTCAGAAAGATTCTCTTCAAAAAAATCCACGTATTTTGGGTCCAATCGATTAATTACTGAAGGATGGATCTGGAAAGGTGTATTGGGAACACCTCCAGGCATCGAAAAATCTTCTTGTATAATTCCACTAGTCATTTTAATAAACAATTGCTCTAAGTATCTACCGATTCAAGAGTTGGTTTGTTGGCCTTTCCTCACAGCTGTATGTATGCCTTTATAATATATTCTTGCCATGGCCTTTTTTTGGGTTCCATAGTTTATCAGTATTGTGATGGGGGTCAAGGCGATGGGGGTCGACGAACTCAAAGAGACGTGCGGCACTTTCAACTAACTCCCCCCACCGAAGCAGAGGAGGGGCAAGTGAATACTAGCGACATCAGATCGCGACCTGATAAAAAGTATAAAAATACTCGATTCGAGAGGATCCCTTCGAACTTATCACTCTAGGCACAATGAAATTCCCTTACCATAACAACAGATTTCCTAGCAAAGAGGTTTTGGTCCAAGAATATAAGGGTAAAAATGTTGGCGAGCTTCCTACGCCCTCCTTCGTTATCAATTGCGAGACTTTTGCAAGAAACTGTGAGAGAATGTTGACCAACGCTGCTAACTTGAATGCCGATTTTAGAGCTCACATAAAAACACACAAAACTTTAGAAGGCACTAAACTACAATTAGGATACGAAGGCAAGAAGACAAACAAGATTGTCGTGTCCACATTGGCCGAAGCGTGGGGAATTGAACCACTTATCGATGAAGGTCTCATCACCGACGTATTATATGGCATTCCTGTAGTTAAATCGAGATTGCATGAGTTAGCACTATTGTCAGAGAAATTGGACCATTTGCATCTTATGGTTGATCATCCTCAACAATTGGACACCCTCTCAGATGTCTTCCAAACTGGTATAATCAAGAAGAAGTGGTCAATTTATATAAAGATTGACATGGGAACTCATCGTGCTGGTTTTATAAACGGCTCTTCAGAACTCTTCCAAACTTTCCGGAAACTTTTTAAAGATCCAAAAATCAGCTCCTCTATTGACTTGTTCGGTTTCTACGCGCATGCAGGCCATTCGTACGCCTCGAAGACGCCAGGTTCTGCTCAGAATTACCTTTTCCAGGAGATACAACTGGTTAATTTTGCAGCCATGATGGCGAGAGAATTCAATCCTGAGTTGGAGTTGCACCTTTCTGTGGGTGCAACGCCTACTGCTCACTCTGCTGGGATGTTGACGATGAAAGATGTCTTGGAATATTTGAAAGAACCTCTTATGGGAAGTCTAGAACTCCATGCTGGGAATTATCCAATGTGTGACTTGCAACAAGTTGCTACTGGATTGATAGGATATGAAGATGTCGCATGTAAGGTGACTGCAGAGACGCTATCTCAATACCATCTGAGAGGAGAAAAAGAGCCGGGTGAGGAGCTCATTAATGCAGGAGTTATAGCATTAGGACGTGAGCCTGGTCCAATCCCTGGATTCGGAAGAGTGCTTGAGCCTTTGCAGTACCGAAACTGGATTGTAGGAAGATTGAGTCAGGAACATGGTATCTTAACCCCTTTGAATGGCTCGCAGTCTACGAGTTTCATCCCGTTGAACACAGCTATCAGTATAATCCCCCAACACTCCTGTATCGTAGCTGCGAGTTATCCATGGTATCTTATTGTTGATAATTCTGATACAGTGGTAGACGTGTGGGTCCCATTCACCGGGTGGTGATCGAGACGAGCTTCTTTGTCATAGTAAGCACCTAATACTTATGCTACCAAAATATTTAGGACATAAATATCCTCATACAACGACTCATGTCTTCCGTAGTGCAGATTTGAGCTTATCTTTCCTCTTTCCTATATTATTACAAGTCGATAGAAGGTAGAAAATGACTGACACTTATACTACAATCAGAGTTAAAAACAGCAATGGCAACGTGTAGATGCTTTCAACTGTAAACACTAATTCCTTTTTAAACTAAAGCGACTTCTCGATCTCTTGTAGAGTTTGTAAGTCTTTTCGATATTTATTATAGGCGTCAAGATTAACCTGTGTACTTAGCGGTGCTCTCCCTGTGACACACTCCCCCACGCCATATAATTCTTTTAAGGCATATTTAACTCCCACGACATTTAGGTCAGCCACCATCACCTCAGCTTTGGAGACGTGAAATTGAAGCTTGGAGGCTTCCTTCATTTTCCCGTCTTTGCATAACTTATAAAGATGAACCATAGTCTTGGGAAATATGGCTGATAATGCATCAATAGCACCAGAAGTGCCCACAGCCATTGCAGGAAGAAGCAACTGCCCCAAACCAGTAAAGCAGATGAAGCTATTACCGGTGATACTAGATTCGTTACCCAAGTAAGTATACAACCCTAAATCCGGATGGGTCAATTTGACACCCATAATGTTTTCATGGCACGAAAGTCTTTCAAATGTGCTCATCGACAAGGTTACATTGTTAGAGACACTGGGATAGTTGTATATCATTATTGGCAATTTTGAATTGTTAGCAAGTCTCTCAAAGTAGTCAATTAAACCTTGTTGGCTGGTTAAATGGGCACCAAAGAAGCCTGGAACCAAAACTAAAAGTACGTCAGCGCCCACTTCTGCTGCAGAGCTCGATTCCTTCACGATATCCTCGATGGATGAAATAGGCGGAGTTCCCATAATAATCTTGAAGTTTTTGTCTGGTATCTCGCCTCTCATAGACTTCACGACACTCAATCTTTCATAAGTCGTTAAATTTGTGCATTCTCCCATGGAGCCAGCTACAACCAACCCCGAAATTCCGCTTTTGTAGAGCATTTTTGCATGCTCTGCTTGGCTATTCAAGTCTAATGATGAACATTTTTCGTTCTTAAAAAATGTAGTTACTGGTGTATAAATCCCACCTTGTATGTTGCTTTTTCCAAAAGTCATAGTAATCTTTTTGTGACATACATAGTCTTGACCAAGGTTCGCTCTAGTTCTTATACATTTCCGTAACAATAGCAAGGCCCCTAACAAAGGAAATGAATAGTGGGGGCGGCGAAAGCTCATTTACCTAATAGACGAATTGACCTTGTCAGACATCATCTATATGATGTTGGTTACCTCATTTAGACAGTACATTTGGTGGGGGGAATAAAAATGTTATCGACCTAACATTTCCCCAGTTCGGAGTAGGTGGGGGAAATCGCGAAAAATAAAATACGACATTGCATTAATTACGTTGTCAAGAAGACGATTGATGTGGTAGGATTCTACTGAAGGGGAGGGAAATTTTTCGTTCTGACTAAGCGCTCAGGCTCAAGACAAGCAGGACAAAGAAGCGTGATCCTAGAACGCTTTCACGCGCTTTCAAACTAATTTTAGAACCTTTTCATTAGATGAGAAAGTCCCAAACAACCATACGCCTAGGTATGAAGGTATCTGTTATGAACTAGTAAGAGAATACGCTTACTCAAAATGCTATCTTTCAGTGGGCTTGCAATGAACTCACAACTCACGTTTTTGGAAATCTTATATTTGGGTTTTTTCGCAGCCATTGGAGCTAACGAAAATGAGCGGATCGAGTTGATCTAAATTAAGCGGAAAGCGCTCAGCTATACCGTCATCTGTATTAATTTGATCAAGAATAATACGGCATTAGTACTAAACTTGATATAAGACTGGCTTTTAAAATTTTCTACCTCAAGCATTCTTGTGCCTTCATCTCTTCACGCACAAGGCAAGTTACGTTGTTTAGGTCGCGCGCCCAAGATGTACAGAAGAGCAAAAAGGTTGAAAAATAAGCCTGAGTCAACTAAACATAGTAGTACTTGCATCTGAGAAGATACTATCCTAGAGTAGATATGGTTTCACAGATTTAGCTCTTTTCCTATATGTTAAACCATCGTGCTATCATGTAAAAGAAAAGAGAGAGAAGTTCTTGGAATATGGCTACGAAATCAATTCAACGATACTTTCCCGTGTCAATGGACTTGACTCGCTAAATAAACTTCGTCTACTTAAAATGTTTCCTCAAAAAATTGTTGATATGATTTTGCTTGTAATCACTATCGGCCCAATTAGAAACAATTTAACTATCCAAAGCAGTTTCTAGTAAAGTAATTCTAGTCGCAAAAGAAAAAATAATTTTTATCTAGAAGCAATTATATTTCAGAAATTTATTTAGAAAACCATAAATCGTAACAACGAAATATAAGGACATGGAAAAAGTCGGAATACAGAAACATTAAATAAGATGAAATAAAATTAATCTTTCTTTCTCAAGCATTGTAATGATGAGTAGTAACAGAAACAAAATTATCATTACTGGTGTTGTTGAGATCAACAAAATAGTCCTTATCTTTAGCTGGCTGCAAAGACTTTATCTTCCAATCATTAAGGGAAGGTTCGTTTGAGACACATTTCTCTAAATCATGCATAAACGGATCGCCGCTATAGGGAACTTTTGTGGAAGTTAGAGTTTGAGGCAGCTGAGGGCAATGGTTAGTCGAAGATGGTGAACTAGTAGACTTTTCCAATTTATCTGGGAAGAATGAAAATTGAGTGGTAGCACTGGTGGCTTCGGACGTCGTAAGGGTTTTTGATTCGAATAACGCATTAGAGTTTAAAGATGTTTTGGTGTGGTTGTTGGCAGCCGTGGCCCACATAGATGATAAAGGAAGCGACAATACCACAAGTAACGTACTTGCAGAGCCCAATAAGTTATCTTTAGCGGAATCGACCCCATAATTAACCAAAAAAAGTATTGAGGGAACAATCATGACTTGACAAGACATGATGAAGAGAATATGGAAGCTGCTAAACTGTTTGAGTCCCAAATACCGTCTACTTCTAATGGCGAAGAAAAGCTTCGCAGTGAGAATCAAGCTCATAAGAAGTATCGATACTGAAAAAAGAATGAAAGGGATATCAAGAAGCCAACTAGTTGCTTCTGTCTCATTGTTGGTGATTTTTTGGTGCGTTTTCTTCACATTAACCACACAGCTAGCAATGTAGAAGCTCACCACAGTAACACCCATTAAACTTCCCAACCCAGTCAATGCCATTCCGATTCTTTTTACCTCAGGCGAACGGAAAATCACATTTATCTGGTATATCGTCGACGCCTCCACGCAGGCAACCAACAAAACTTGCATTACGTTGGACGCAGTACTTATTGAGTACTTCGAGAGGGTCTTATCCGTTAGAATACCCGTAAACCCAAAGCTAAGCAGCGAAAGTGGTCCTCTGAGCCAGCTCATAAACAACGCTGACCGCAAGACATTAAAAAGCATACTTGATTGATTCAAAATAAATATAGGAGTACGTTTATTGTGAGTTACTATCCACAATACGAACAGCACTGTCGTACAGGCTCCTATAACAACCCCGTGAAACATCCCGTACAGCAACGAGGTCTTCATGAACTCATCAAGGTCGCTAAATGTGACCTGATACTGTTCCTCATTTTCTGGCCTCCTAAATGTTAATTCTATGTTCTCAGGGTCTTGTCCACTTTTAGTAATTTCCATTTGCTAGTTAGATATAATTAGCTTTCTTTCACTAGCACTTTTTTTATCATTCTCTATACGCTTTAAATATTACTTAGGCCTACGTCCCACCTCCATATCGATGTTGTAAGCTTGTTCCGATATCAACTTCTCAACCAACACCTTTGTCTCACTAGTGGTTCCAAACTTCCTAATTAGGTCTTTTCAATGCAACTCCTACACCTACATTATACGGTATCTCTAAATATGGCGTTGACAACGAAGATCTCGATATCACAATTCTAGCTTCATGCCGTCTCACTCATAATCCTTTTTCTTGACGCTATCTCCCCTCACTGGTCATGTTTGATACTGGAAAGGGGGTTTAAGCGTACCCGGAACAAAAAAGAAAAAAAAAAAAAAAAAGAAAAAAAGACAAAGCCAGCTTGAGCTTTTGTGTTACAAAATCGTAATTGTTAGCGATAATAAGGTAAGCTTTTATTGCCTTTAAGGAAACACGGGCAATTGGGCAAGCAGTTATCAGAGAGGACAAAATATATTGTACTGTATATCGAAAATCGTTTAACATATTTTTGAAATGTCAGATGGCGAGCGAGGCAATAGAGATGTCTCGATGGAAGACATGTCTAGGGCACTCGATGAGGTGCATGAAGTGGAACATAGAGATATGCCGATGAGACGCAGATCTACATTGATCTTGACAGAAGAGAATGAGAAGGAGGCAGACATAGGGCACATCGAGCGAGCAGGTGGAGGCGAGGAAGCAATGAATGTAGACCAAGAACAGTCGAAAGGAAAGGAAGAGTTCGAACGGACAAGCCAGAAGGAGCAACCAGTCGCACCAAAAGAGAGACGGATGTCGGTGACTACAGAACCGGAGATGACAGCCACGGTGCCGATTAGATTGAGGTGGGTACAAAGTGGAAACCGAGTTTATGTTACGGGGTCTTTTACGGGATGGAGAAAAATGATAGGATTGACCAAACAAGGAGAGAATGACTTCTTGCTTATTTTAGGATTACCAGCAGGAACTCATCGTTTTAGATTTGTGGTCGATAATGAGCTTAGGTTTTCGGACTATCTTCCTACAGCGACAGACCTGATGGGGAATTTCGTAAACTATATAGAGGTCACTCCTGAGCAGGTTAAACAATATGTTGAAGAGCAAGAATACTTGGCGGGGAAGCAGGATGCAGCTGAACGTTTTTATCTGCTGGAGGAGCTGCTTCGATCGCCAACTGGAGACAAGTCTTTTAAGAGTTTTTATCTGCTTGAGGAAGCGGACCTGGGGTACTATAGCCATAATGATTCTCTAGGAGAGCCAAAGCCCCCAAAACTCGAATACATTAATAGCATTCCACCTATATTTGTCGATCCGAAAGTGATGGAGCAGTATTACATGGCCATAGACAAACAATTGAAGAGTTCAAATGGCCAGCAGCAAGCATGGTTATTTCCCCCTCAGTTACCACCTCATTTGGAGACCGTTGTCTTGAATAAATATAGCACCAATGACAAAGATAATGAAATAGGTGCTCTTCCAATACCTAATCATGTTGTGTTGAATCACTTGGCAACTACCAGTATAAAACAAAACACTTTGGCGGTGGCTTCTATCGTTAGATATAAGAGAAAGTATGTTACACAAATTTTGTATGCTCCATTAGATCAAAAAAATAATAAGTAGGTGTATTATTAGGGCTAGCTTGTCCAATTGACTAAATTTATTTAAATTATCACTTATATATCCAAAATTTCAATGATTGCGAAATTCTTGCACCTGGCGTGAAAATTTATCTATCTACAGACTTTACAAGGTCTAAAACAAAAGAAAAAAAAAAGAAAAACAGATAGAAACTGAAAACCATAGCATGCCCCGGTATACGTGTTCGTTTTCTTTTTGTCTTTATTTGAGTACTAGAGTTTCTCCAGAAGACCTACTTAAATCTCTGCTGGGATTTCTGCTGGTACTTGTGTAATCACCGGGTTTTGCTTCTTTTTGTGTCATTTACCATCTGAAAATCTTTTAAAAATAAATTTATGAACACAAAAACGATGACGTCAATTCAACTATTTACCATTAAGTATTTCGATATAATTATTGGTTTCTATCAGCAGTGCGAGGCCTTGCACGGATGATGTTGTCTACTCTTAATAACACCTCAGAAGCTTCTGCTGCGGAAGATACCACAGCTCTTTTCAATTTATACGACTCCACGATTCCCATTTCTCTCATATCGGCGACTATACCTTTATTCAAATCTAAGCCAGAAGTGGTCATTCCATTGTAAATTGCAGACCTTAACTTTGCAACCAACTCGGAAGGATCAAAACCAGCATTATCAGCCAATATTGATGGTAATTCTCTCAAGGCTCTGGCAAATGCTTCGATAGCTAAAGATTTCTTGCCGGTTTCATTGGCTGTCGCTTGATCTACCGCTTTAGACATTACAACTTCCGAACAACCACCACCGAGACATGTTTTTGGCTCCTTCGTAGTTTGCGATAAGACTGAAAGGGCATCGTGCAATGATCTTTCTGCTTCGTCGAGGCCTTGTTCAGTAGACCCTCTCAAAACTATTGTACATGCTTCTCCAGCAGCCACGCCAGAGAATTTAGTAAACACATCCCCACCAATTAAGACCTCCTCAATTGAATCGCAGTGTCCCAACTTGACATTGTCTGGATTAAAAGTAGAGACCACCTCTCCTCCGGTTACTAAAGACAACCTTTCGATACCGTCGAAGTCGGCATGTTCAATCGAATTGATCTTATAATCCGAAAAAAGTTGCTCGGGGTAATCATATATAAGTTGCCTGTTAATAAAACAGTTTATGCCTAATTTCCTGATTTTATCAACCTTGTTCTTCATCTTGGTTTTTTCGGCTCTCTCGAGTTCTGCCAACTTGGAGGTCGAATCAACCTTGAACTTAGCTCCAAAAATTTTAACTTTATCAGTGTCCATGGACGTGTTAGCGAGTAGTATTTTTGCATTATCTACTCTTTTAGGCTGACCTACACCGAAGCGTTTTTCGAGAATAAATCCTTCATCCAAGAAAGAGTCGGACAATTTGCCACCGGGTTTTTTTATAACTTGAACATGGTTCAAGTTAGTCGAGCCTTTTAACCTCAAAACAGCATCTACCGCCAATTGAGCAAAATAGTCCTTATCTTGTGCCAATATTTTCGACGATAAGGTAGTTTTAGCAATATGAAGCAAGTCTTTCTTGAATAATTCCTCGTTCGCTCCATGGTCAACTGCTGCTTTCTCTAACGCCTCCAACGCTGTAGTACATGCAGCACGATATCCTTCAATTATCGTTTGTGGATGTATTTTTTTCTCTATTAACTTTTCCGCTTCTCTCAATAAGGTGGCACATAATACTGTAACTGATGTAGTCCCATCTCCAACCTCATCATCTTGAACTTTCGAAATGTTGACTAAAACTTTCGCCGCTGGATTATCAAATGGTATAGCTTTTAAAATAGTCGCTCCATCATTAGTGATCATAGCTGCGTCCATTCTCGAAGAGCTTTGCAATAACTTATCCATACCTTTAGGGCCCAATGTAGACTTGACCAAGTCTCCAACTGCAATCGCTCCTACAAAGGCAGACATACGGGCAATCTCACCCCTTTCCTCTGTAGCCTGGTCCCCAAGTACTTGCATTGACATTGTTAATAACTTGTTTTAACTAGTACACTTGACTATGTTAAAGCTCGAAAAGAAATTATTCTTCGAACTCAAAATCGTGTATATACCAAACACATAGATGACTTTGGCTGGTTTCGTCAGTCTAACACTAGAGAACTAAGGAGAAGGTATAACGTCTATTTCTTATTAGTAGAAAGCCTTTTCAAGGTAAAGAACAATTATAGTACAATATATTCATTTATTTGGTGTTCCTGGGCTATCAATTCAGGATATTGTGGAAACATAGATTAACAAAGTAGCTTTATTTGGAGTAAATAAATATCATCGAATCAAAAAGTCCTGATAACTAATACAACTTTAAGTTAACCAAAAAAAAAAAAAGAAGTTGGCTTGAAGAGACATAAAGTATAACGGTGCCGCATATATAGCTAGGGAAAGAAGGTTTTGGTGGCATAATTCAGCAGGAGTCGTGCTCATTTTGGAATGGTAGATAAACACACAACCTCAACAGGTGCCTCAAGTGAAGGAGAAGAAAATAAAAGCAAGGATTTGGGACCAAACACATCTATACCCCTAGACTACGAGGCATTTTTTGAGAAGTTAGATGTGAAACATTGCGGTGAAGTGACATTTCAGGATTTCCAGGAGGCATTGAAAGATATTAGACATCCATTTTCCAATGATGCGAACTTACTCAATGCGATCTTCCAGGCGTTTGATTCAAACCATGATTCAAGGATTGACTTTAGCGACCTCGAGAAATACCTAACTTCAACAGATGATCAGATATTAAGAGGGTTCAGGAAAATTGATCAGGATAACGACGGAAAATTGAACAGAAATGATTTCGATTACTATTTTAGGAAAACCCTCAAAATACAACCGTCCAAAGATGATTTGGTGCGTTTATTTTCCGCAATAGACAGTAAAAACGATGGATACATAACGTACGATGAATTCAGGACATTTCTTTTATTAATGCCCCGCGTTGGTGGGTCAAGAATACGGACAGCATTTAATTACATGATCGAAGAAATTGGTGTTTCGTCGGACGGCGATGTCACTTTGATTAATCAATTTCTCAATGGATTCGGTTTTTTCTTAGCAGGCGGTCTCGCTGGAGTGGTCTCTCGTACTTGCACTGCTCCCTTTGATCGAATAAAAGTTTTTCTTATTGCTCGAACTGATTTATCGTCGACCATAATGCATTCAAGAAGAGAAATAGCGAGACATATTGAAGAGGGAGCATCGAAAAAAGTTATCGAAGAATTACGTAGACAAGCATCGGCAGCTGAGGTCGCGAAACGGACACAAGAACACCATAAAACCATAAGGTCTCCTATAGTTCAAGCTATTCGAACATTATGGAAACAAGGTGGACTCAAAGCTTTCTATGTGGGAAACGGGCTTAATGTGTTAAAAGTTTTTCCTGAATCAGCAATTAAATTTGGTACTTTTGAGGCAACCAAGCGTTTTTTCTCGCGAATTGAAGGGATTCAAGACACGTCTCAGCTTTCCAAAGTAAGCACGTATTTAGCTGGAGGAGCCGGTGGTGTAGTAAGTCAAATTGCGGTGTACCCTGTTGATACTTTGAAATTTCGTGTCCAGTGTTCGAATCTAAATGAAAAGCTAAAGGGTAATGATTTGCTCGCCGTGATGGCGAAAGAATTGTATAAAGAGGGGGGCTTGAGAGTATTCTACAGAGGACTATTGGCGGGTATAAGTGGTATATTTCCTTACGCTGCCTTGGATTTAGGTACTTTTACAACTATGAAAAATTGGCTTGTCGCTCGTGAGTGCAAACAGAAGAACTTGAAAGAAGAAGAGGTTCAGTTGCCGAATTATGTGGTTCTACCTCTAGGGGCATTTTCGGGGTCTTTCGGTGCCACTGTTGTATATCCAATTAACCTTTTGAGAACAAGACTACAGGCCCAAGGTACATATGCGCATCCCTTTAGGTATAATGGTTTCACTGACGTGTTTCTTCAGACCACTCGGAGAGAGGGAGTGCCTGGTTTATTCAAAGGCTTAGTACCCAATCTTGCCAAAGTGGTGCCCGCAGTGTCCATAAGTTATTTTGTCTACGAGAACTTAAAGTACTTCATAGGTTTGAATTCCAGAATAGTTTAATTGCATTACGTATTATTAGTTTCTAGTAATATACACCTATTGAAATAGTAATCATGTCCTCGTCATTTTAAGTATTTATTATGTGCACCTACTGACACGAAGCCCGCGCTAACTTCCCCTAGACTCGCGATCTTGACATTCGCAGAAGAAGACTCCTCCATTGTAGTACTATTTAGGCGGACCCATGGCGAGCCTCCATTTTCTTCTTCTGCTATATTAAGGTCCACTGTGTCATCGAGGTCAACCAAAACTTTATAAAAGAGAAACTCTTTTTCTTGTGCGTCCATGTGCGACCTTTTCTTTCTTAGTTCCGTTAACAAATTGAAAAGTACCATCCTGAGTTGGCCATAGAGGTCTGTCCAAGTAAAATTAGGTATATCTAGTATAGCCAGTGACTCCTTGTCGTAAAGATCACTGGGTGTTTTGTTCAAGAACTCGCTATTCATCGCAGGCCCTAAATGCACCATCTCACTAAATTGCAATATGTAGTGTTCCTTAGCCGTGTTATCTCTTGTATCATAAAGTACCATAAGTAGACTATTAACCCTGCCACCATTATCCCTACCATTTCCTTCTATTAAGATTTTCAAAAACCGTGTGATCAACCCATCAAAGTATTCTGTTAATAAAGGATTTCTCGAGCAATATACGACACTATCGAAAGACTTGGCCTTCATAAACACTTCTGCTGGATAAACCTCATTATAGTAAAGTATCTGATAGCACCAAACTGTCAAAAACTCTTTTAGCAATAGAAATACATTAGAAACTGTTAAAGGTAGAGCCATAATAACTGTAGAACAATGGAGAAACTGAAAAATAGAGAGCGCACTGGCGATCATATCCGCTAAGTTTTAGACATATAATGACAATAAGGAGTATCGGTGAGGGAGACGTTCATAGAATAACTTCAGGAGAAGTGATAGTGGACTTGCTTTCCGCTTTAAAGGAATTAATAGAAAATTCCATCGATGCAAAAAGCAGTAGGATCGAAATCTTGCTTAAAGATAGTGGATTGAAAGGTGTAGAGATCACCGATAACGGTACAGGAATAGCAGAAGAAGACTTTGAAACATTATGCTTAAAAAATCATACTTCAAAAATAGAGAATTTCGAAGATTTGAACCAAATTTACAGCTTGGGGTTTCGAGGAGAAGCATTAAGCTCCTTGTGTTCTATCGCAAGAGTTAAGATAGTAACTTGCACCAAGAATAATTATCCTAAAACAAAAGAGCTTTCTTATGACTCTATGGGAAATTTGGTCGAACAGAAACAGATAATCGGCGGTCTCCAAGGGACAAGTATAGTAGTAAGTGATATTTTTCACAACTTACCTGTGCGTCGTAAACATCTTGAAAAGAATATTAAGAAGGAGTACGCAAAAGCAGTTAATGGGCTTCTCTGCTACCTTTTGATTAACCCGGCAATAAGGTTCACAATATATAATTTAAATACGAACACGGGAAAGAAAAATCTTGTAGTAGGAACTACAGGAGGTAAGAAGACATCCATTTTAGATAATATGATAAACCTTTTTGGAAGCAATGGAAAGGTGGGACTCGTTCCTATCAATATTGAGCAAAAGGGTTTAGAGGCCCGATTTAAGCTCAATATTGGGGAATTTCCTGTGAAAAGGACATTTGATCTTGGATTTCGAGGGTATATATCGAACGGCTCTTTTGGAATGGGTAGGGCGTCCACGGATCGACAATTTCTTTTTATAAATGGCAGGCCAGTTATCTTGAAAAAATTTTTAAAGACCATAAATGAAGTGTATAAAAGTTTCAACTATGTTCAATATCCTGTGGTTGTTTTAGATATTATTCTTGCTACAGAATTTCTTGATGTCAATGTTACGCCAGATAAGAGGCTTATTATGATGCATAATGAAGACGTTGTGAATGATGTTTTGAGAAGCAGCCTTGTTGAATTCTACACACAGCAATGTCATGTAATCCCCAAGACAAGAGATTCAACAGTTTCAAATATCGGAAACGAAGTTAACAAAGATTCCGTTATATTGCCTCAAGTTGACTCTTCTGCTCCTTCCGAAAAAGATCCTTTGGAAGAGCAAGAAAGAAGAGGCGAAAACTTTCTTGAGAATCATAAGTTTAATGCACAAGAAGAGTACTCTGAGTCTGAGCTTGCAGAAGCGACTAAGGAAGAAGTATCCGCTTGTATGAACTATGATATGAAAAAGAATGCTGAAGCCTCTGAAGGTGGTGTCGAAGATCGAGATGCTGGCATTTCGGTTGAAAGCTCACAAGACGGAGACAGCAAGGCTGACAGTGAGCAGGCTCCTGCTAATGCAGATAAGATGGCTCCAAAGTCAGATAATCTCGACATAGAAGGAGACGATTCTGAGTCGTCTTGTGAGAGAAGTTCGCCGGGTGCCTCTCCACAACAAGAAAATGATGATATGACTGATGCTGAGAAATCAACACATACAAAGGAAGGAGATCATTGTGGACGGATTCTATCTAATGATTTCGATTCTGCGTCTGTGTCCGAGGTGGAGAGCATGAAGAGTGAGGTAAACGAGGAACCTCATAATGACCTGGAGCGAAATGGTGAAAGACCGATACCAAACTTTATATATGATTCTGTCCCTCAGAAGGAGAAATCTACATCCGTTTCGCCTTGGGAGGAAGACTCAGAGAACGCATTATTTAACAAAATTAATAACGATGACGACAGTTTGCGCATATCCATTGGTCACCAGAATTTTGAAGAAAGACCTCAAAAACGCTACAAGAAATCAAGAAAAGACGAAATCAATTTCGGATCTCCAAAAGAGTTCAAGGGAATTTCCCAGAAAATGTACGTTCACGACAAGGTTTCTGAACTTCATATTGATCTTGACCGTATCGCTGCTTTCGTGAGAAATATGGATTCGCACCATGGCGAATCCGAAGGAAATAAAACAAAGGTTCGACTTGATGATTTAGAGTCTTCCTCTGCCGAAGATAAATTAACCTTTACCGTAAACAAAGACGACTTTTTAAGAATGGATTTAATAGGCCAATTTAATCTAGGCTTCATCCTTGTAACCCTCAACTCGTCCAACAACTTATTTATTGTTGACCAACATGCCTCTGATGAAATATTTAATTTCGAACGATTTCTGAGGTCTGCCATTTTCAATAACCAAAGGCTTTTGCAACCGAAAGTAATGGAACTTAACGTGATAGAAGAAATGATAGTAATGGACAATCTTCCAGTCTTTCGACAGAATGGATTTGTTCTTGAGGTATGTGAAGACAATCCTCCTGGATCTCGCATTGAGCTAGTCTCCTTTCCAATGCTGAAAGACTCTGTATTTTCTGACGACGATTTTCACGAACTTGTCCACTTAATAAGTGAAAGTTCTTCTACAGAAAAAAATAGTCTTCGTTGTTCCAAAGTAAGAAGCATTCTTGCTATGAGAGCCTGCCGCAGTAGCATTATGATTGGCCAACATTTAAGTAGAAAGACTATGGCTGAAATCATTAAGAACTTGAACACTTTGGACAAACCCTGGAATTGTCCTCATGGAAGACCTACTATGAGACATCTTACCGAGCTCAAAAATTGGTCACCCTTTAATAAAGATTACGAAATTTAGTCTGCTCTCCTCGCAATTACTCTTGTTGCAATTGTCCATTGCAAATTCTAGTTGCAAATTCTAGATAGATACTATATTTTTTTCTTTTTTTTTTTTTTTTTTTTTTGCTCTCTATATCTCGCTAATAGTTTCCTCTCCCTAATGGAGTAGTTTTCATTTACAACTGGCATGCTTAAGCAAAGAATTTTGCGACTTATCACACCATTAGTGAAGTGTCTACGATTGAAGTTATTTTAGAAAATTAGCATGGCTGAAACAGCAAACGAAGATGCTAATGTAGAGGAGTACAAAGCATTGACTTCTATATTACACTCATTTTTTAATTTTCATCAATGGGAATACGAACAGTTAATAAAGCCTAAAAGAATTAAGCTAGCATCACTAAATGAAGAAGAAAAATCACTACTATCCTGGTATCCAAGACATATCAGTGATTTAGAGATGGCAATAGGCATTAACGAGCAGTTCTGTCAAAACATGGTGTTATTGATGGCGCCATTTTGGGGCGTTCCAGCTGATCCCTCAAAGTGGGCACCGACTCAATACAGCAATTACGATAAAGTTAGGTCAACTTTGCTCCAGCTTATGAGGGAATGGAGTGACCAGGGGACTCAGGAACGAGATGTCGCTTACAGGAAATTATTTGGAGAGCTTTGTGAGAGGTTTCCAGATATCAACACTAGGAAAGACGTTAAGGTTTTAGTCCCAGGATGTGGCTTGGGAAGAATAATATTCGAGCTTGTTGAACTTGGTTTCTGGTGCCAGGGAAATGAATTTAGCTATCATATGTTGGTAACTTCTAATTATATACTAAATCACTGTGCTATATCAAACAGCAACACCATATTTCCTTTCATTCATAAGGCGTCACACGTGCAACGTAGGTTAAACCAACTTGCCCCAGTAACTATCCCTGATATCAGCACAGTTGCCATTCAAGAAGTTGCTGAGAAGCATCCCGAAATTCCTTTTGGTGAACTTATGTCCATGACCGCCGGTTCGTTTGTGGATCTCTACGGGCCTGAAGATATCTCCTACTCAGATATATACACTGGCGATCCCATGGCATCTCAATTCCGTTCCTCCAATAAAAACAGTTTTGATGTCGTCATTACTTGTTTTTTTATAGACACTGCTTCTAACATCATCGAGTATTTAAAGACAATTCGTCATTGTCTTAAACAAGATGGTTTATGGATCAATTTTGGTCCTTTGTTATGGCATCATGAAAACGACAGTAGCACTCATATTATCAAAAAAAAAATGTCTAAAGATGCTCCGGTTTCTGAATGTCTCTCAGTCCCTCAAGGGTTGGAGCTTTCCCGGGAGGATCTCGTCGATCTCGTTAAGAAAATGGGGTTCGTTTACGAGAAATACGAAAGTAATATAAAATCTACCTACTGTACAGATCCTAGGGCCCTAGGCTACTTTATGTACGATTGCGAGTATTGGGTTTGTCGCAATAAGCTTTAGCCCTGTTACAGTCCTAGGATTTTTCTTAGTAGCCGTTTGAGGGCAAATGATTATTTTTAACGAGAGTAGTGTCTATTCCAATATGAGAAATGCTGTAGTGCAGTTATATTTTAGTATAGAAGCAGTTAGAATTGAAGGACTTTAAAGTACATCGGGGTATTGAGAAGAAAGGAGGTGTATTTTGAAGTGACTGATATACGTTGACGTAGCGGTAGCAGTAGAGTATACAATATAATAGAAAGCAATGAGTTTCCATAATACAGCTACCTCAGTAAAACTAGTGCTTCTAGGGGAGGCAGCAGTTGGTAAGTCTTCAATAGTGCTTCGATTTGTGAGTAACGACTTCCAAGAAAATAAGGAACCCACAATAGGAGCAGCGTTTTTGACACAGAAATGTACTATCGGAGACAAGACAATAAAGTATGAAATCTGGGATACGGCAGGCCAGGAAAGATTCCATTCCTTGGCACCCATGTATTACAGAAATGCACAGGCAGCACTAGTTGTATATGATATAACAAAACCAGCAACGTTCATCAAGGCCAAGCACTGGGTGCATGAGCTAAAGGAGCTGGCCTCGAAAGATATTACTATTGCATTGGTGGGAAATAAGTATGATTTGGCAGAAAGCGAAGACGAGAGTGATGAGAGCTTGCGGAAAGTTAGTACGGAAGATGGGAAAACTCTCGCTGAAGAGGAGGGCCTTTTGTTTTTTGAGACTAGTGCAAAAAGTGCCTATAATGTAAACGACGTTTTCGTGGCCATAGGTGGTAAGATTCCGGTGTCTACCAATAAGCAAGATGGTGGTCGCGATGCTGGGAATAACAATTTATTGCGTGGCGAAGGTAGAATTGATTTAAGTTCTCAGCCAGAGAATACCAACGGTGGTGACTGTGCATGTTGAAGCGATCTTGAATGCGATCATTTAGATCGGTATTATAATTCCATTACGGATTCCGAGGCTCCATTCTAGTTTACTTTTTTGTTGTTTTATGTTTGTTTTGGTTTCGTAAACCAAAGAATTGCCTATCTAATCTTCTGCAAGCCCTTCATTATTTGTATTCTCTTATTTTAGTATCTCGCGGTAGTGTTAATCCTATATTCTATATTCTACATTTTTGTCTTTGTTAAGTAGTATACCTATATTTTGAATGAAAATTCTTTAGCTTGGTGATGTTTTCTTTAAAAGTTGCATATATTCCAGAGCACTTTGCTACTCCTCTTTTCTTCGCTGAGAAGAAGGGCTACTACAAAGAGAAAAACATAGGAGTTGAGTTTGTTCCTGTGCCAGAAGGCACAGGCCGTTTAGTGAAATTATTAGAAAACAATGAAGTAGATGTAGCCGTGGGTTTGACGGAAGGCTTTGTTGCGGACGTTGCTAAAGGCAATGAGTCGTACAAGATAATTGGGTCTTATGTAGAATCCCCGTTATGTTGGGCAATTAGCACTGGTTATGACAGAAAAGACGTTAACCAACTTCTGGATTTAAAGGGTAAAAAGATTGGTGTTTCGAGAATTGGGTCGGGTTCATACGTAATGAGCTTTGTCTTGGGCCGCCATTTGAAGCTCAATGATCCATTCTTTAGCGGTTACCCCGTCTGTTCTAATTTTAAGAATTTAAGAGATTCAGTAAATCATAAAACTCAAGACTCAAACCTTTATAGTGATGCTTTTATGTGGGAACATTTCACCTCTAAGAAGTACTTTGATAGTAAGGAAATCAAGAAAATTGGAGAAATTTACACCCCTTGGCCTTCCTGGGTGATTACAGTACGCTCAGATTTGTTAAATGAACAGAGAGAAAATATTCAGGATTTTCTTAGAACCATAACCAAGGGAATTGAGTATTTTAATTCTCACGGTGAAGAGGCTGTATCTTTAATAGCTTCCAATTTCGACTACTCGCCTGAGGACGCTACTGAGTGGATGAAAACTGTGCGTTTCAACAGGGCCTTGAATGAGGGCACGTTTGATCGAGAATCAGTAATCCATAGGACTGCTTCCGTTTTACAAGATGCTGGTGTTTTGGTCAAAGACGACATCGACATTCAAAGTAGATTAGAAAAGGGTGTAGTTAGTCCATTTTGAGGGGAAAAATGAACAGAGGTATCATGTACCTGTATATAATAGATTTATTTAAATAAATGCCGTAGTGGTGGATTCCTTCGAAGAGCTAGCGTTAGAGTTTACATTAAAGAACGACCATTAGTTATAGAGAGGAATAGGTATTCGGTAAAACATTTCGACATGGCAGAAAAAAAGCTACCCTCATTCTTGAGGTTGCTGGCCGCAGAGCAGAGAGCGAATTTTCAAAAGATCAATGCGGCTGAAGAAGCCCGCATCGATGAAGGTTTAAGGCATTGGAAAGATTCTAAGTGGTCAATGGCAGACTCCTTATCATTCGAAAACGAAGGTAGAAACCGCTATTCTAATGTGTTACCTTGGAACAGGTCTAGAGTCAAATTACCGCTTGTTTCTTCTAAGATGGGTTCAGACTACATCAATGCATCTTACATAAATAACGGAACCGGATGTCGTTTCATAGCGACACAAGGACCACTTGAAAACACACAACATCATTTTTGGTCGATGTGTTATAATGAGTCCGAAAAACAAGGATGCGACGTTGTTATTATCGCTATGATGACCCCGACATCGGAAGGTGGAATTACTAAGTGTTCTAGATACTGGCCTACTCCGCAGAGTCCAAGTTTAGATCTCGGAGAAATTAATAGGCTCGATGGAATAGCAATACTCGACCTCTCAGTTCATCATAAAAAACTGACCCCGATAGAAGGGGGTGATATAATATTGACTGAATTTGATCTTTGTTCGTCGTTCAAAAGGAAAAAAGTTTATCATTTTTTCTATCAAAAATGGGCTGATTCAAGGGTTCCGCCTTCCATTCTGTCTCTCTTTTCTTTATCGAGGGATATTAGAAACCTTCAAAAACATTATTCATGCAAACCGATTCCCATTGTTCATTGCTCTGCAGGAGTTGGTCGCACAGGAACATTTATTGTTCTCGACGAGTTGATACACAACAAAGAAGTCCTAAAGAATGTTGATCTTTCTTCAGACTATGATCCAATCTGCGACTTAGTTTCTAATTTACGAGAGAGTCGAATGATGATGGTCCAGACACCATACCAATACTGTTTTCTTTATGATTTTGCGAAAGAACTTTTAACAATTAGGTAGAGTACTTAGAATTTCTTTTTTACGATATGTATACCCAGCTAAATATAAATGACTCAAGTGGCGGAGAAACTTCTGTCCGTCTTTTTATAACTTTGTCGCACATTCGCAGTAAATTTTATACGTGAAACAGTTTCAATCAAAATGAGCCACGACCTCTTTCTAAGGCATAACATGAAAAAAACCTTCTCTTAAACCATTCTAAAGTTCCTCCCCCCATTTGACTAATATATAACTAAATTAGAGGACATTCCAGTCTGACTTAAGTTCCAAAAGTGTTTTTTAGTCTCCACTATTCTTTATTACTGTACTTCATTAAATCCATAGCTTTGCTAAAGGTAAGATGCTTGAGCTTAGCAGCTCTAAGGCCCTGGGCAACGAAATAGAGAAATGGTTTAAGCTTGCTAGATTCATGTATAATGAAATAGGTTTTGACATTACAGAGAAATCCTACAACACCCAGAAATTAGGTACAAATTCTCTTGAATGCTTGAACAGCAGCAATGGCACAGCGCATCCTAGGAATGGTATATGGCTTTCATTGAGGCCTTGTTTGACAAACGCTCAATTTGAAAGAGCAATATCACTAATAGAAACCCTGGTACAATTGCACCCATCAAGTCAGCACACTTCTAGCTGTCCGGTTAGAGCTCACACACAAGCTCTCGACAATTGGACGATCGATTTTGGGCCCATGCGAGAGAACTTTTTTCAAGTTGTCCTATCTGGGTTCTTCTCCGCTCTGTTATCTTTAGGAAATCTCACATTGTTAGGTCCAAGTCGCACCTTGTTTCTTGTGCAACAAGTCGTGTCCACGCTAAGAGATAAAGTCAAATGTCAGATGACCTTACGACAAACTGAGTACGCTCTAGTGTTACTGGCTGCAACTGTACATGTACTAGAGTTATTGACTGTCATAGATAATGTACACTCTTACGGTGATCGGTCGTTATCATTACAGCGATCTCTTCCCTATTCTTTATCATTTCCTGATAGTTGTCGTAACACCAACTCAGAAATAATTATCTCTCCTAAAGCTTCCAAAAAGTCGATTCTTCTCAAAAAACATGAGGTCAGTTACCTTATGGGGCCACAGGGTTCTCGGATAAACTTCATCCGATCATCCACAGGATGCTCTGTCAAGATCTTGCCCCCAAACGTCAAAATCGAGGCACATTCTTTCATTCCTCCTAGAAATTGTCCTCAACTGATTTTACTTTCCGGACTGTCAGAATCGCTTGCTGCTTGCATTTCACTTATTGAACTGCTTCTCTATGATTACCATATGGAATAATTAGTGTTTGTTGCCTAAATTTCACTGCGTTTCGCAGCGTCCCAGCGTAAATTGTAGCCTAAGTGAATATATCAGCACCTACTTCGCGATGAGCATAGCACAACCGAAAACGAAGAGCCCATTGTGGGCAGGAACATTGGAAAAAAAAAAAAAATTAAAAAGAAAACTTTTTGTGCACTGCACGCCATAGTAATTTAAAAAAATTTTTCAATTTTTCATAATGGCTTCGATAGTATTACAACCTATACAACATTAATTAAATAGAAAGAATGGCCGAGGGTGTATTTCAAGGAGCTATTGGTATTGATTTGGGTACCACATACTCATGTGTTGCCACTTATGATTCAGCAGTTGAAATAATTGCTAATGAACAAGGTAACAGAGTAACCCCATCGTTCGTCGCATTTACCGATGAAGAGAGATTGATCGGAGATGCAGCAAAAAATCAAGCTGCGTTGAACCCGAAGAACACAGTCTTTGATGCTAAGCGTTTAATTGGCCGTGGTTATGAAGATGAGTCAGTGCAAAAGGACATGAAGTCATGGCCTTTCAAGGTGGTGAACCACGGTGGTAACCCAGCTGTCGAGGTTCAATATTTGGGAGAAACCAAGACTTTTTCTCCTCAGGAAATTTCAGCCATGGTGTTGACAAAAATGAAGGAGATTGCTGAAGCTAAAATTGGAAAGAAGGTTGAGAAGGCAGTAGTTACTGTGCCCGCATATTTCAACGATGCTCAGCGTCAATCCACTAAAGATGCAGGTGCCATTGCTGGTTTGAATGTGTTGCGTATTATCAACGAGCCAACTGCAGCAGCTATTGCTTACGGTTTAGGTGCTGGTAAGTCTGATAAGGAGAAGCACGTTTTGATTTTCGATCTTGGTGGTGGTACTTTCGATGTTTCCTTGTTAAACATCAGCGGTGGTGTTTTCACTGTCAAGTCTACTGCAGGTGACACTCACTTGGGTGGTCAAGATTTCGACTCCAACATGTTGGACCACTTCAAGGCGGACTTTAAGAGAAAGACTGGATTGGATATTTCCGGTGACTCTAGGGCCTTGAGAAGATTGAGAACTTCTTGTGAGCGTGCTAAGAGAACCTTATCTTCTGTTACCCAGACAACTATTGAGGTTGACTCCTTGTATGAAGGTCAAGACTTCTCCGCCAACATCACAAGAGCAAGATTCGAAGACATCAACTCCGCCTTGTTCAAGGCTACTATGGATCCAGTTGAGCAAGTTTTGAAGGACTCTAAGATCTCAAAGGAGAAAGTCGACGAAGTCGTTTTGGTCGGTGGTTCCACCAGAATCCCAAAGATCCAAAAATTATTGTCTGACTACTTTGAGGGTAAACAATTAGAGAAGTCTATTAACCCAGATGAGGCTGTTGCTTACGGTGCTGCTGTTCAAGGTGCTATCTTGACTGGTCAATCCACATCTGAAGAGACAAAAGACTTGTTGTTATTGGATGTTATTCCATTGTCTTTGGGTGTTGCCATGCAAGGTAACGTTTTCGCACCAGTTGTTCAAAGAAACACTACTGTTCCAACTATAAAGAGAAGAACCTTTACCACCGTTGCAGACAACCAAACTACTGTTCAGTTCCCTGTCTACCAAGGTGAGCGTGTTAACTGCAGTGAAAACACCATGTTGGGTGAATTTGACTTGAAGAACATACCAGCAATGGGTGCTGGTGAGCCAGTTTTGGAATCTATTTTTGAAGTCGATGCAAACGGTATCTTGAAGGTGACTGCTGTTGAGAAGTCGACTGGTCGTTCCGCAAACATCACTATCTCCAACTCTATTGGTAGATTGTCTTCTGAAGAGATTGAGAAGATGATTGCCGATGCAGAGAAGTACAAGTCTTCTGATGATGCTTTCGCTAAGAAGCACGACCAAAAACAAAAATTAGAGACCTACGTCTCTTCAGTGGAGTCTACTGTTACTGATCCAGTCCTGTCAGCTAAATTGAAGAAATCCGCTAAGGACAAGATTGAGGGTGCTTTGTCTGACGCCATGTCCACCTTGGAATTGGAGGATGCCTCCGCGGATGACTACAGAAAGGCTGAATTGGGATTGAAACGTGCTGTTACCAAAGGAATGGGTACTCGTTAAGTCTGACATACCTTTTAGTACTTTATAAAAACACGGTTACTCTTTGGAAACTACTACTAAATAGCCTTCTCTGTTTGTTGAATTCAATAGCATGTATGATTTTATAAGTTTACAATGAACAGATTATTAATTTTATCAATTTTTATATTCTTTTACTCATTCCATACATTAAACTATTATGCTATATCAGTCTAGTAAGATATTTCCCAACTTATCGGTTTTGAGATTCTTTCCTTGAGTTAGCGCTTGCACTATCTTTTCATTATCTTCACTCTCTTGAGCCTTTTCTTGTTCTGCGTCGTCCTCGGACGAGCCAGACTTGTCATCATCCTCATCTGACTCTACTTCACTATATGGTTCGTCTGAGCCACTCTCAGAAGGATTTCCCTCTTCAACAGACTGGTCTATTCTCAAAGAAAGCATCGCATTCTCCAAGTCTGTTTCCTCTTTATTTCTGCGATTACTATACCCCGATGCTTTTAGATCTCTATCTAACCAGTCCAGCCTCTTCACATCGCGAAAAAATTCAGGATACGAATACTTGTAGCCCTCACCAAAGCCTTCAGTATCAAGCATTATAGAATCAGACTTCGGTTCATATTTGAACTTTTTTGCAAAAAAGTTTCTAATACTGTCAACGTCTCGCTGGAAATAAAATTCTGCATTTGGATGCTCAATAGAAATACATTGAGGAAAGTCTATTACCACGAAACCCCCCTCATCCTCTTTTGATTCAGTGCGTACAATTATGTTGAATTCATTGAAGTCACAATGAATGAGGCCACTGCAGGCTAAATTTAAAATAAATCTCATTAGGTCCGAGTACAACTTTTTATAGTTACTATGCCTACGCACATTTTTCATTAGCGTCCCGTCAATCCACTCCATAAGTACAGTATGTCTAGAATAATCCAATGGACAAGGAACGTCGAATCCTTTCTCGTATAATGCAGTCATAAATTCATGCTCTCTTTTCGCTGCTAACCTTGATAAGTACATCCAGCTACCTGTCAGTCGATTCTTCAAGTAATCACGATTTTTCTTGACTGACTTGAAAGATGTTCTACCTAACCTATGGATCTTTAGTACTCGCTGTCTTCCTTCAAGGTCACTCGTAGAGTATATGTCAGCTTCTTTTCCTACTCCGATCGGGCTACCTACTGCGTAAAGAGTGTTTCTATTTAACATACTCTTCAATGCCAAAAAGTCATATCCTGTGTAAGTTATTCTGAATCCATCATAATTGGCATTCCTCAACCTTCCTATCAAGTTTAACTTAGCCAAATCTCCTAGTGCTCTCCTAGTGCCTGAAGGTGCCTTGAGTTCTCCTATTGAATGGATTAACTGCGTCGGCACTAGCTCATGATTCCTCGACCCCAATTCAACAGCCTGTAACACTCTGAAGTCGTCCGATGTAAGATATCTTAACTGTGAAGTGTCTAATTTCATTTGTTCTCTCTCTAAATATCAAGATACGAATTTTTCATTAAAATGTGCTCATCGCATGCACTGTTTTTGTACAGGCAGATATCGAAATATTTTCCTTTTGAAAGGACACTCATCCATGATTTAATGTTTCATGTGAGAAAAAAACTGAGGATACCGAGGAGGAGCAAGAAAGACAGAGAAGAGAATAATGCTAATGTTTTAGATTTATCTTCGCAGAGTAATGTCCTACAATTTAAAAAAATCTGTACAACTAATAGCCCTTTTGCTGATACGGCCACGCAAGCTACTTACGATTGGAAAAAGGTATTGCCTCTAGGTAAATATTCAACTCACCACGGAAAGTATCAAAGGCGCCGTGAATTAGCTTCGCTAAAATCAATTGCACGTCATCATGTTGCGATAAATTGTCGGCACTTAGAAATCGAGTATTTTGATGCAGTCCCCTTCGTAGAGTGGAAAAAGATATGGGAACAAATACTTTTTTTGAATTTTGACTCACCGAAGATTTTTGATCTATTTGCGCTGGTTTTCGGTCGAGCTGGAAAAAGTCTTCATTGTCATAGGGTAATTACTAGGAATGATGCAAAAGCTGATCCAAAAGCGGAGAAACTTGAGTTGGTACGAAGTGATACTATCGAAGCTCTTACAATGCTGTCAAAAAACCACAGAGTGGAAAACGTGTTTTCAAACCTTTATGTACCCGAGTTTGTACCTTATGTTAATACACTTATGTACAAACCATTTGTTGTTATCGATATAACATCTAGCAGTAATTTTTCGGATAAAGACAGCTATCTTCGTCTATTGAGTTTAAACAACCTACTTGCATTGAGTTTCTCCGATAACGATATCATTGATGACAGCTTTTTGAGTTGCATTTTTACTTGTGTCGCAAACGAGGGTAAACTAACTGAGCTAAGAGTACTCGTAATTAGGAACTGTCGTAAAATCACTCCTAAAGGACTCACGCAATTTTTGGCAGCAATAAGTAGACATAGTTGCGAGTCAAAGGCATCCCTAGCTTTGGTAGAGACTGATCTCGAGCTTCCTGTTAATTCCGAGCCCAATAGCAGTTTCTTGCACACGAATTCCAGCAAGCAAGTTATTGTTGAGGGAACAAATTGGTTTACCTTGAATGAGCCTTGGAGAAAAAAAATTTTGAGTGAGCTTCCCTTAGTTCAAAAGGTAAAATGTCTCCTTAAGAACTACAGTGAACACATTAACCCCCTGCAGCTGACGGATAATATCTTGACAGAGATAAAAAGTAGGGTCATCCTCGATTTAATGATACATAAGCGTGCAATAGACCAAGCAGGACTGGACTATAGTGCTTTATTGGAGACCTGGATCAATCGATTAGACCGGATTCGAACGTCTTCTTATAAAAATACATTCTGCTACATAATTGATAAAAATAAACCAATTCGCTGTTCCGGCAATGAAGATCATACCACACATACAAAGAAAGGTATAATATTCCGAGCCTCTGACTGGCATCAGACACATAGATCTACCAGTAGACGAAAAAAGCCACAAAGCCTTAAAAAAGACTATCAGGAATTCTTCAATTTGTGACCAATTAAAAGAAGGTGCGGTTACACTCAACTACCTCTGTTTCCTTTTAACAAATTCAATAAAGAATTAACTGATGAACTTTGTACTTTTCTATTGGATTTCTCATTGTCATTATCCTTATCGTTGTCTGTACGTCCTTGTGCCAGAGTATTTACAACAGGCGTTGGAGGACTCTGAACTTTATTTTCCAAGGTTTCACTTTCTGACATCGGTTTCTTCTTTAAGACATTTAATATGTCATTAGAGGACTTGGTATGTGAAATAGTCGATTTTTGCGTCTCTAAAGGACTGGTGTACGAATTGGACTTTTCTTGGCTCTCTGTCTCAGTAGGATTATTATTTAAACTCGTTGAATTATTCTTACACACATCATCATTTCCCCCTGTATCCCTGTCTGACGTAGTCTTTCCTTTTCCGCCTTTAAGGATGTCTAAAATACTTTTACTGTCTGGGGACTTATTCTCTGTCTCCACGTCTGGATACAGTGTTTCGGGCGCGTTAGCTTTTTTGCCAATAGAATCACCTAAAACACCATTAAGCGTTTCTCCTGGTCTTAAGAGTCTAACCTTTCCTTTCACTGGACCTTTGGGTGCATTACGTGTTTCTGGACTCTTACCTT
Organism: [Candida] glucosophila; assembly: GCA_030572315.1. NCBI lineage: Eukaryota > Fungi > Ascomycota > Pichiomycetes > Serinales > Debaryomycetaceae > [Candida] glucosophila. Next base: position 507,825 of record JAJLZR010000001.1, on the reverse strand, counting down.
CGTGGGAATTATTATCAGTAGTCTTCTCGGATATTGGCTCTGTACTTTTGTGCACTTTATCTTCATGACCCTTGCTCTCATAATGCTCTTCGTATATATCGTCCGACGCTATGTCAAATGGCATATTAATACTATCCATCCTAGAGTATTGTACGGGAGTTTCAGGATCCTCGAGATTTTCATAATCTTCGAAATCTTCAAAGTTCTCAAATTGATCAAGGTTCTCTTTTGCATGAACATTACTAAGGTAGGGTAAACTCGCAGACGCTTGAATGTTTTTATTAGCATCTTTAGTACCTACTGCGCTTTTTTCGGTTGCATTGGCAGCGTTATTTTCCGGTACACTTGGTTTCTTTAAAATATTAAAGATCTCTTGGGTCGCTTCTTTGTTCATTTGCTCTGGCTTAACCTGCGAGCTGTCTAGATCATCTTTTGATGCATCGCCCATCTGTGGGCTATCTTGTCTTTTTAATAAGGTTACTTTCTTTCTTGGGTCCGTCTTTTTCTCTTCGCGGTCCCCTTTCTTTGTAGAATTACTTTGTACTGCACCCAGAACTTCCGGCGAACTAGTCTCACCATTTTCAGGTTTCTTTTGAAATAAGTCTAATAGCCCCTGCGCTTTTGTGCGATTACTTGCTTGGTAAATTTGATTAGATTTTTCTTCAGCTTCGTTTTCCTCCCTTACCTTAACCTTAGAACTCAAGACAGACAATAGTTCCCTAGGGTTGGTATCGGAATCACGATTACCAACCCTGGCGGGTTTTCGTAAAAGCTCGGGATTTGGCTGTTCATCAAGGTAATCACCAGTTGGGAGCTTACCAGCGGTATTGGCTGAGTCATCAGTCGAAGACGCACCACCATACTCGATATAAGGGAAGAAAGGAGGAAGAAAAGAATTCTGCTGGTAATGCTGCCCAATTTCTTCTTCCGTCTGTTGTGTCTGGGGACCACTATTGCTGTAGAAAGACAATTCCTTTTGGACATTTTGAGGTACACTAACCTCAAAGAAACCATCATTGGCTTGAGATCCTGGTTTATCGTCTTGCTCATGAGTCATACCTTGCAACATATTAAGCAATTCTCTTCCAGCATCTGCGTTGACTTGCTTAGGCTCATGTATTCCAAGCAAAGCCTTCAATTTGATCTCTGTTTGCATCATTAATTCCTCTCCATATATGTCACCCTTCATCTTGTCAACCCATTTCATCATCGGCTTGAGCATAGCTGCTAAGACAAAGTAATTGTTTGATTGGTATTTTATCTTTTTGGGCAAGCTTTTTAAGTCATGCCACTCGATTTTAGATATTTCATACCGTGCATGTGGTTGATAGTCAAGGTCTTCCGGTATGTTTTTAGCCAAGTATATCTTATAGCTTTTTCCCTTTATCGTTCTTTCTATCAGAGCACTTTCACTTACATATTCCTTGGCATTGAAACCAGTTTCTTCTGCTGTTTCTCTGAGAGCACACTCCATATCTGATTCGCCTTTAGATATTTTACCTCTAGGGAAAGACCATGAATTTGAGTCCGTACCTTTTACGAGCAAGATTTTAGTCAAATCTTTGTTGAACAATGCAATTCCCCTTACCGGTATAGTAGACTTGTACTTGCCAAATTTCGCTATAGCGTCAGATGGGTTTCCCCATTTCCAGACAAGCGGGCACTTCTCGAGAAATTTACCTGCAAATGTCTTCATCTTCATTGAAGGTAAAAATGGACTTATTTGGCGCACGAAGTCTGTGTAAAACCATTGTGCTTCCTCTACCTGAAAGAAGACTCGTTCTATCGACGATAAATCTTCATCTGGAACATTCACCAAAAATCTAGCTAGAAGATCTTCTAGAACCATGTCAAGTGACTGGTTGGCCAATCCATTTCTTAGTTGAATTGACATGATATCTTATGACTTCAATGATTATAGAATCCAATTACTTAACATGGGCAGGACTTGTCTTGCTTCCCAAGCATTAATGTTTGATTCATGTCCGGGTAAGTATGTCCTGTGGATCAACTCTGCCAGACCGTCACTAAGTGTGGGCCATGTATATGATTAGAGGCATGTATAGGAAACTATGTTTAAGGAGTTTGAGTACTTCAGCCTCTTTATATAGTGCAAAGCAGCCCCGTTTTGCGCAAACTTTGCAAGAAACAGGGAAACCGGCATTGACTAAACCGCAGGAAATACGGAAACCCATTGGACTAGATGCGCCAAGTACGTTAAATGCAGAAGCTGAAACTAAGGGAAGGTCACTTGCAGGCTCAATTCGAAGCTTTTTTTCCGAAGATTCTATAGAAAAGCGAAGGGACAGCATAAATTACGACATCACTCATTCGCCATTTTATGAGTCTAAATCATTTGCGAATACCAAGGGTAAAATATTTACACCTCCGGTATCTTATTTCAAAGCAGAGAAATCCAAGTTTTTTCCTGATTTTTTAGCAAAATGTTTAGCTGGAGAAGAGCGATATTTGCATGAAATGACTAAAAATAAAGTGTCAGTTATAAGATTGTTTTCTACTGTGTCTGGGGAAAAATGTACAGAGACATACTTTGAGAATGAGGGTAAGAACTATCTTAGTAACGGTCACTCGATATTTCTTAACGAATTTCCTCTATCAGAAATTATCGACATCAATGTTCCCATTGGCTGGCTAAAGTCGAAGCTTGTAAAGTGGTCCTTGGGTAATCTTAAAAAAATTGTACCCAAAGAAAGACAGCAGAATTACCTTATTCTCTCTGAAAAGAGTTTACCTTTTGATGTCAAGCAAAAGTTAATGTGCGATAATAGATGTTCTGGATATATATACGTGGTAGATTACAAGGGACGTATTCGATGGGCGACGAGTGGCTACGCAAACGAAGAAGAGCGCAAGTTGCTTTGGAAATGTGTCAGTAGCCTAGAGAAGGAACTTACTTCTTTGAAGTCATAATAGAGAATAAAAAAAAAAATAAAAAGATAATAATTTTAAAAAACTGTGAATAGTTACTTATAAGTAGAAAGACAGTCGTCTAAAACAGGTCATTAGTCAACTAAAGTATTTCATTTGTAGATATGGGCTATATTAAGCATTTCATCTCCTGTAGAGAGGACACTGATTACTGTTTTAGTCATAGCCTCCTAGCCTCTATACCAGGTTTATGCTATTGTCTTTCGCTTGTTATCTATCTACAATTAATCGCACTCTCTCTAAGATTAAAGTCTTATCGCTGCATCTCCATAGTTCGCTTCTAGTCCGCGGCTCGAAGGGTTTGAGCCCTACTTCTGACTATTCATCCAGTACACAAAGGCAAAATCATATTGCGCACTATTATTATTTTTTTTTTTCTTTTTTTTTTTTTTTTTTTGGTTTCAGGAATTGAAAAATTTATTCTTCATTACATAGACTATTGAACTTTAGCAGGAAAAGAAGTAAAAATGTCTGCCCCAATTAACAAGGAAAAGGTCCAGGATCAAGAGCAAGAGATTCTCAAGATTAGAATCACTTTAACTTCTATCAAGGTTAAACAATTGGAGAAAGTCTCTGCCAATATAATCAGGAATGCTCACCAAAACAAAATCGTCAAGAAGGGACCAGTTAGAATGCCAACTAAGGTTTTGAAGGTCACTACTAGAAAGGCACCAAATGGTGAGGGTACCAACACTTGGGACACTTACGAGATGAGAATCCACAAGCGTGTCATTGACTTGCAAGCTGAGGCTTCTATTGTCAAGAAAATTACCCAGATCACCATTGAACCTGGTGTGGATGTTGAAGTTACCATTGCTGCTTAAGAAATTAAGGCCTTGTGTGACTATATCGTTTTAATGATTCATGATTTGGCTTTGAATTTCTGCAGGTTTGCTGGACTTTCGAGGCATTATATATGAGTGCTCTAGGTGTTTGCCGATTTCATAAAAACTTTTGGTAACGCTATCAGGACTCTATATGATGTTGTCAAAGAGTGGGTCATTGAACGTTCATTTGTTTACTGTATAAAGTGAATACATGTACTGAAATAATTTTATTCTAAAGTTGTGTAAAGTAATCACTCGTAGTCAAGGAACCAGTTATAGTAATGCCATAGCCGTGTGGTGCTTATAGACTTCCCAATTGTGCGAGCGTTGTTTTAGTTTTGATGTCATTGTTGGTTCTCCATGGATAAAGAGGTTATCTTGCGTATTATCTTTTTGTGTAACTGTTTTAATTTTGATATGGCAAAGCAATTATTAACGCACTTAATAGTTGATAGGAAACCGTGCTGGTCCTTTAATGACGAGAAAACTTTAAATAGATTAGGGAGCTACAAGTATGGTGTTTATACTAGCTGTGAAATCCAGGCCTCTATATGTTGCAGGTCAGCAAATGAAGTCAAATAATATGTTAAGGTCCACACCAGTCAAATCTACAGTGAAGGCCCTATCGTCTTTTAAACCTAACAGACAAGCAAACATGAAGAACCAAAATAAAGGCTTTAGGACACGAAATGTTGCATTAGTGTCAGGTATCATTATTGTAGGTTCATATGTTTCCCTTAGTCAGAGCAATTATTACAATTTGGATACATTACCCCACGGAAGTAATGGTAGCAGTTCTCTTAATGGGATCAAGTCAGGGTCTGTGTATTCACTAGATCCATATTCCCATAATCCGATTAAAAATGACGGGCGTTACTTTTCGACGTTTACAAATTCAATGCAAAATAATGGCATAGGCAACTATCAAAACAAAGATAACATATTTTTGTTTAGTGACGAGCAAATAAACCAGAAACTTAGAAGGTTTGAAGAGAGCTATTTATTGAACAGAGGTAAAGGGGTTTCTAGATATGACATCTGTCAGCTTGCTTCTAACTCGCCAATTGAGGATGACCGAGCGGAAGAAATAGTTCAGGTGCCCATTATACAAGACAACAATATTAGGACCTCCACTGATTGGATGTTCTTTGGTATTTTTGATGGCCATTCCGGATGGAATACGAGTAGTAAATTGAGAGACCAATTAATAGGGTATGTGATACATGAGTTATCGACTATATACAAACCAGCCAAGGAAGAGAACCTAAGGTATGTCCCTAACAGTATTACAATAGATCAGGCTATAAAAAATGGATTCTTGAAATTAGATCATGATATTGTGCACAAAAACATGGAAAGATTGTTAACAGAAAATAACAAAGGCAGGGCGGCTGAATTGTTAACACCGGCTTTGTCTGGATCTTGCGCGTTGTTATCTTTTTATGATAGTAACTCCAAGTTGTTAAAGGTTGCAGTCACGGGTGATTCGAGAGCTATTTTGGGGTCGTATAGAGACAACAAGTGGACTGTAAAGCAGTTGAGTGTAGATCAGACAGGCTCGAACCCCAACGAGGTCGCTCGAATTATAAGCGAGCATCCAAACGAGGCCAATGTCGTTCGAAATGGAAGAGTGTTGGGTTCCTTGGAACCTACTAGAGCTTTCGGTGATTGTCGATACAAAGTTCCTGCTTCGATTCAAGAAAGAATATATAAACAGTTTTTTGGAAAGCTATTGCCGCAGAACTTGAAAACTCCTCCATATGTGACTGCTGAGCCCGTTGTCTCAACAACCAAAGTAAGCCCTGAAAATAATGATTTCCTAGTGATGGCATCCGACGGATTATACGAAATGTTATCCAACGAAGAAATTGTTGGTCTCGTGGTAAAATGGATGGAAAACGAAAAAATGGTAAAGCCACAAAAGTCGCTATGGAACTTCCTTGGTTCTCCAGAAAATAAATTGCCTGAGGTCTTTGATATAACAAATGATAGAGTCTCGAAGAAGCCTGTTAGAAAAAATAAAGCTGCAAGTGTGAGTGGCTCTTTTCTTTTAGAGGACAAAAATGTGTCCACTCATCTTATCAGAAATGCCTTGCTGAATGGTGGCTCTAAGGATCAAATTTCTATGTTGTTGTCTATTCCTAGCCCAATTTCTAGACGTTATAGAGATGACCTAACCGTCACTGTTGTGTTTTTCGGTTCAGGCAAGGAAGGCGCTAACGAGAATGGTGTTTTAGAAATTAACCCCGATGCTACTTCTGGTGGTATTGACTCATCTAAACCAAAGCTTTGATCGAGTTTTATTTTGTTTAATAAGTGTAAACATTAGTTACATACGTAAATTTGATTCAAAAGTGTTCGCGAACATCACCTATATTGCTCTTCGGTATATAGATGTACACATTTTTTTTTGGGTTTACCTTGAGCAATGGGTTTGAAAGTAGATGCTCAAAGAACAGATCGAAAGGTGAACAATGCTATGAATTCTGATGAGGAAGTTCAATTTGCGAGGGGACATGATGATGATGGTGATCTGAGTATGATCGATGACTTGCTTTCACCATCAAATCAAATATCGTGGGACTTATTAGATCTTGTTCACAGCAAAGTCAACATAGATTACGAAAAAATTTACGGCGGCTTACTACATACCCCTAAGCCTATCGGTAGGTCATCTTTTAGATTTAAGAGATCCGGAATAGAAGGATCTATAAGTGGTTACAGAGAAGAAGTAAAACTTGCAGAATTAGATGATGCAAACTCCAATAATTCGTTGTCATTGAACAGGAAATTCAGTTCAAAGGCAGATGCCACTAAAGGCAAAACGAACTTCTTGCCTTTTAAGCCAGGTGGATTGGTGGATCAAAGAGTAAATGTAGACGAAACCCAATTTTTGCATCGCAATGAAGAAGGTCTATTTCTGATACCTCCGGGTTTCACTAGAGGGCTCGATTTAGGTCATGAAAGAGCAAGTAAGAATGAAATAAATGAATTGAACAATATTGGAGAGCTGCAGGCTGAGGACGAAATCGACGACGTCTCTTTCAGGGAGGACACAGACCAGCGTACACTTACGACAAATCAGCAAGAAAGCAAGACTCCTTTTGTATCCGATGATGTTGATAATATTGATATAGAAGATTACGGTACGCTCCAAAGATCACTCGATGCCGAGGCTATATATAAAAGAAACTGGGCTTATGTGGTTGATTTGGATCACAAAATAGAGAACTTTGATGAACTTGTACCCAATATGGCCCGTGTTTGGCCATTTACTTTGGATACATTTCAGCAAGAGGCAATATATCATTTAGAGCAAGGAGACTCTGTGTTTGTTGCTGCCCACACCTCAGCTGGTAAGACCGTAGTAGCTGAATATGCCATAGCCATGGCTACTCGAAATATGACTAAAGCTATCTATACATCGCCAATAAAAGCACTTTCTAATCAAAAGTTTCGTGATTTCAAAGAAACTTTCAAAGATATTGACGTTGGTTTGATTACGGGTGATGTTCAAATAAATCCGAATGCTAACTGTCTTATTATGACTACCGAGATTTTGAGATCCATGCTTTACAGAGGTGCTGACCTCATTCGAGATGTAGAATTTGTTATCTTTGATGAGGTTCATTATGTTAACGATATAGATCGTGGTGTTGTATGGGAAGAAGTAATAATTATGCTTCCTGACCATATAAAATACGTTCTTTTGTCGGCCACTGTGCCAAATACAATGGAATTTGCAAATTGGATAGGGCGTACAAAGCAGAAAAATATCTATGTTATTTCGACTCCAAAACGTCCTGTGCCATTAGAAATTTACATTTGGGCTAAAAATAATATCTATAGAGTAATTGATGCTAATGGAAAATACTCTGAAGTTGAATTCAGAAAACATAAAGATGTGTACGAGAATTCGTCTAAGAAATTACCACCAAACGTCCGGATGGGCCCTGGCAGTCGAGGTGGTCCTGGTGGAACAGCGAGAGGCGGTAACCGAGGTGGTGGTGCTGTTGCTAATAGGGGTAGAGGAAATTTTCGAGGAAGGGATGGTCCTAGTAAGAACACTTGGATAAGCTTGGTGCATTATTTGAAGCAACATAATCTTCTTCCTGCTGTCGTTTTCGTTTTTTCAAAAAAAAGATGTGAAGAGTATGCAGATACGTTAAACAACGTGGATTACTGTACTGCCAAAGAGAAGTCGGAAATACACATGTTTATGGATCGAGCTGTTGCGCGTTTGAAAAAGGAAGATCGTGAGTTACCTCAGATAATAAAAATCAGAGAACTTTTAAGTAGAGGTATTGCCGTTCACCATGGCGGCTTATTGCCGATCGTAAAAGAGTGCATTGAAATACTCTTCGCTAGGTCGTTGGTCAAAACTTTATTTGCAACTGAGACTTTTGCAATGGGCTTGAATTTACCGACAAGAACGGTGGTATTCGACTCTTATCGAAAAAATGATGGAAGAGGTTTTAGAAATTTGCTTCCAGGAGAGTTCACTCAAATGTCCGGTAGAGCTGGTAGGAGAGGTCTAGATACCACTGGAACTGTGATATTGATGTCTTATAACGAGCCCTTATCGCCTACTGATTTCAAAGCGGTTACCTTGGGTACGCCTACTAAGCTTCTGTCGCAATTCAGATTGACTTACAATATGATATTAAACTTATTAAGAATAGAAGCATTGCGAGTTGAGGAAATGATTAAGCATTCCTTTAGTGAAAATACAACACAGACTTTGTTGCCCGAGCATCAGAAAACTGTGGAAATGTTGTCAAGTAAACTTCTGACGACATCAATCGACGAGTGCTCTATTTGTAAACTAGAAAATGCTGAGGAAGCCCAGGAATTATTGTCAAATTACCAATCATTGTATACTCAAATAGTGGAGGAGATTCAGAAGCAACCACTTTCTCGGAATGCGATCATGAAGACGGGAAGACTTCTAATATTCAGAGATACAAAAGCATCTTTGAGACTTGGTTTCCTTGTACGTTTTGATATCCAAACTGCCCAGTTCCTTATTTTAACGTGTGATCTCGGAGATGATTTTGAGAAAGATACTGTAGAAAGTGGTATGCCTTGGGTCCCTGATACTTCTTACCTTGATAAATTCATGAAAACTATGACTTTTGCGGGATCTCTAAGAATAGAGAAAGCGGCTGTTTCCGATATTCAATTCGTGGGAGGATACCGTTTGAAAGCAAGTATTAAGAATATTTTGCAGAATGATCAACAAGCTGTACAAGAAACAATTCTGGCAATTCATACCCTTATGAAGTATCAGCACAAACTAAAAGAAGCCGAGTTTTATCAATCAATTCTGTTGTCGTTGCATGAATTACTAGAGAAAAGAAATTCAGTATTAGGTAAACTAAGCGACCCCAATTTACTCTTCTGTCCTAACTTCAAACTTCATTATAAGCAGTTACATGAACAAGCAGAAATCAAGGAAGAGATTTCTTCTTTGCAAAGATTGATTTCAGATGAGAACTTAGAGTTGCTACCTGATTACAACCAGCGATTAAGTGTTTTGCATACGTTAGGATATATCGACAATTATCAAAGGGTAACATTGAAGGGCAGGGTTGCTTGTGAGATTAACTCTGGATGGGAATTGGTTATTACGGAGTTAATTTTGGACAACTTTTTAGGTGATTTTGAGCCCGAAGAAATAGTGGCCCTTCTTTCTTGCTTTGTATACGAAGGAAGGACAAACGAAGAAGAAGATCCTTGCATAACTCCTCGTTTGGATAGAGGAAGGAAGAAAATTTTGGAAATCGTTGAAAAATTAATGAAAGTTTATACGGAAAAACAGATTTTACTTACCTCTGAAGAACAAGAATTCCTTGAAAGAAAGAGGTTTGCTTTAATAAACGTGGTTTACGAATGGGCGAGAGGCTTGTCTTTCAATGAAATAATGCAAATTAGTATTGAGGCAGAGGGAACAATTGTAAGAGTTATTACAAGATTGGATGAAATCTGCCGTGAGGTGAAGAATGCTGCTTTGATTATCGGAGATTCAGCCCTACACTCTAAGATGACAGAAGCTCAGGAAAAAATTAAGCGTGACATTGTTTTCTGTGCTTCGTTATATCTATAAGATAAATAGAGGAATTCTTAAATAAAGAAGAAATAAAAAAGTCGATCATGAAATGATACTTGCAGCCTCATTGTATTTGTTTACCTAGTTTCTCGTCTTCATAAGTTCTTTCATGGCAATACTGGTTATTCCCCTTGCTCCTCCTATAATTTTCGGATATATTACTTTTTCTAAGCCTTGTTGTCCAAACTTGATATATAGAATACCGATCAAGGTATAGAAACTTCCAATAGAGGTTGAGTTTAATATTTCTGCTTTCACCTTCAAATATTTGCTGAAGTTTTTGATAACTCCTCCTTTCATAGCTCCTCGATAGCCTCGGACGCAATCGTAAAGCGAGTTCGCTGTCATGAATAGAGGAATGATTTCTCTATTATTATCGACTACATGCGAAGTTTCTGCTAGCATTTCTGAAGATGATGATAAATGATGCTCGTTTGAAAATATGGTGCTTAGTTTCCAATGTAAGTCAAAGACTTTTCTACCTATATCTCGTATCTTTTCAGTGCAGAATTCTTCTCGGGCTGGCCTATGAGGGAACTTTTTGATTTCTTTTCTACTCTTTATATTTCTTTCGAGCACATAATAAATTCTAATATTGCTAAGACCCCAGGATATGCAAAGTTTTTCCTCCGTCAGAAGAGGAAACTCATCACCCACAAAATGCTGAATCCTTTCCATTATAGGATCAACTTTTAGTTCCTCAACTTCTTCATGAAATTCTTGATCAACTGTAATCATTTTATGAGCAACCTGGCCCAAGCATTGATTTCTATTCGAAGTTTTAATAATTGTACAGTTCCTTCTGTCCAAGAAGCTTCCATTTTTGAAGTCTCTCCCTTTATTTTCTCTATATAAATCCTGATTCAGAATAATATCTTGAAAATTTAGATTTAGAGAACTCAACTTCGTTGAAACCCTTCTAATTGGTATCAGTCTTCCTCCTAAAAGTTGCATGCTTAGATTGCGCCCTCTTTCTGATATGACAGCTTTCATAACATATGCAATAAGCTAAAACGCACCATGTAAATAGTGAATCGTTATCGGCTCATCTTGAATTTTTCGGGACATAAATGCGATGACTTCAGTAAAATAAGAGTTAAAGTTAGTAGATGACTTCGAAAACACCTAAAAACGGGTCTTCAAAGAACCAGCAGGCCCCCAGTGGAGCAGCTGAGACTAATCAAAAAAGGGTGAAGATACCTAAGAGCTTTATAGTGCGGCCCTTAATCAATGATACATTCAAAACAGTAACGAAAGTGTATATGAAACCGGAAATATTACAAGCACTTGAGATAGCAAATGGGCTGCTTGTGGAAGTGTCTAAGGTATTCTCTAGTGGTCTAAATTTAGTTGCCAATGTTTATGGTGATAACAGCATTGAGGATAGCAATTTGATATTAATATCTAGAGGAATACGAGCTAGCAGAGATATATTGTTAGGAGATAGAGTGGATGTGAAGAAATATAGTCGTCAACCAATGCCATGCAAGTCTGTTACATTGTACTTGGAAGCCGCAACGGGCAATATGGAACAAGAAAAGAGTGGGTTGGCAAAGATTTTGCAAGATGTTGGGATCCTATTTCCTGGTTTGGAATTCCAGGTAAATCAAGAAGAAGCAACAAGACTTTTACGAATAATTGACATCAATGACAAGTCATCGTTATCGGAGCACTTCCAGGGATTGTCAGTAAGTGAAAAGAATTCCCCCGCAATTCAAGAAGATACCTTCACTAACGATAGCTGTGTCTTCCTTTTTAAAAAAGGTGAAAGTAAAATTGATTTAACTGACGAAAATCGTGTACGCTATGAGAAGTATCCTTTCTTGCCGCGAATCTCTGGATATAGTCAAGTGGGAGGAGTAGATAAGCAGCTTGCTTTGTTGAGATCCACCATTGAGTTGCCACTTAACAACGCAAAACTTTTCTCTGACTTTGGGATTGCTCCTCCTAGAGGCGTGTTGCTTCATGGGCCACCGGGGACAGGTAAAACTATGTTGCTCAGAGCAGCAGCACGAGAAACAGATGCCCATATATTGGTTGTGGACGGACCTTCTATAGTATCGAAATATTTGGGCGAGACAGAAAATGCTATTCGAGAACTTTTTCAAGAAGCACTAAGGTTTCAGCCGTCGATCATCTTTATGGATGAAGTTGATTCAATTGTTCCTAACAGAAGTTCTGATGATAGTGGTGAAACTGAATCTCGTGTTGTGGCTACCCTCTTGACACTAATGGATGGTATCGGGGAAAATGGTAAAGTAGTAATAGTTGGGGCCTCAAATAGGCCAAATATAATCGATCCCTCTCTCAGGCGCCCTGGTCGCTTTGATCAAGAAATCGAAATCGGCATACCGGATGTCTCTGCTAGATTTGACATCCTCACCAAAAAGATTGGAGCAATGAATTCTGCAAAATGTGAAATATCAGAATCCGATATTTATAAGATTGCTGAGAAAACTCACGGTTTTGTTGGAGCAGACTTGGCAGCATTATGTAGGGAATGTGTGATGAAAGCGATCAATCGTAGTTTGAAAGAAAAGCTCTCGGATGATCAGACCAAGGTGATATGGACGGATGTAGAAAATGCATTGCTCGAGGCTCGTCCATCTACTATGCGTGAGGTGCTTCTCGAAATGCCTAAGGTTTATTGGTCTGATATAGGGGGTCAGGAAGTGTTAAAGCGTAAGCTTGTCGAAGTTGTTCAACTACCAATGGAAGCATCAGAGACTTTTAATAAATTTGGAATTCTGGCGCCAAGAGGTGTCTTACTATATGGTCCTCCAGGCTGCTCTAAGACCTTGGCGGCAAAAGCACTCGCTACTGAATCGGGTCTTAATTTTTTGGCCGTCAAAGGGCCTGAAGTTTTTAATAAATATGTTGGAGAATCTGAACGTACTATTAGAGAAATATTTAGAAAAGCCAGAGCTGCGTCGCCCTCTATAATATTCTTTGACGAAATAGATGCTCTTTCTGGTGACCGAGAGGAATCACAAACGGCCGCAGGTCTGAATGTGTTGACTTCTTTATTAAATGAGATAGATGGTATCGAAGAGTTAAAAGGAGTAATAATAATAGGAGCTACCAATAGGCCTACTGCTATAGATACGGCGCTATTGAGGCCTGGCAGATTAGATCGACATGTCTACGTTGGACCTCCCGATTATAATGCTCGTCTTGACATTTTAAAGAAAAGGTGCCTCAAATTTAATTTACAAGACGTTAATTTACATACACTAGCTACGCTAATGGACGGGTGCTCTGGGGCTGAGGTAGCCCTATTATGTCACGAAGCAGGCCTTTCAGCGATCATGGAGGATAAAAATGCTTCGTGTGTAAGAAATCGTCACTTTGAACACGCCCTAAGAAATATATCCAAAATCATCTCCCCGGAGATGTTGCAGTATTATGAAGCATTTTCAAAAAGAGGAGGGATAAATATTTAGACATAACTCATATATAGTCATAGCTTTAATTCGAGGTTCAGGTTTGTTTGCAACCTTCTTCCAACAGCTTCTCCATGTCAGGAGGCAAATCTTTACTGTTAAAGTCGAGGTCATTCATATTGCTTGACCCCCCAAATCCGGGGAAATCACCAACGTCCCCTACAAGTTCTGTGGGTGGCTGACCCAATTCCTGCAATGACTCCAACAAACTATTGACCTTGTCTCTTTTCTCCTTGTTGTTGTCGTCGTAATCGGATGCTTCATACAAGCCCACTATTTCCGAGGTAATTTCGTGCTGCCTTCTGTAGGTAACTAGTTTGTCTTCTGGTAGCAGCGACTTATTCTCTTCCAAATAGTCTGGGAACTTATTGTGAAGATCTTTCATAGGTTCGTAAAGCACTTCTCTTGATGACAACTGTTCAAGCATATCCACAAGTAAGGATGACATATCAAGATTATTGTCTCCTCCTTCTCCAAGGCCAGACAATAACTGTGACAATACCTTGTCTGGTTTGCTGCTCGTTTGGTCATTTTTGAGCTGTTCATCAATATTCTTGCCCGAATTCTTTATTCTCTCCACTGAATCTCTCATTACTTTGTCAAAATACCCTGGATCACTAGCTGCCTTTCCTTCTTCTTTATGCTCTTCCTCAAACTGCTTCACTAATTGCTCAAACTGCTTTTTAGTATCCGTATCGCTTATGTTCAAGTCTTTTATTAACTCCTCAATTTGTGTTTTATATCCATCTTCCTGTTTATCTTGTGTCCCCTTTTGGCTGTCTTCTTGCTCTGTGACAGCTGCTGACCCTGGTGGCTTTTTTAACACGTCATCTGCAAAATCATCTAGTAAGTCATCCAAATCATCTAAGTCGTCTTCACCTTCTTTGGGGGCTCCCGAGGTGCTTTTTCGTTCCTCGTCCCTTTTGGTTTCCAGACCCAAATTACCCTTATTCACTCTCAGTTCCTTCGATTCTGGTAAATGTGACATGTTTCCTGATTGTTGTCTTTATACTGGTCTAACTTAGCATGTGTTCCTAGCTCCAATAATGTGGAACATATGCTGGCCTATATTGGAGAAACGAAAAAGAAAAAAAAAAAAAAAAAAAATGAACATTTTTAATTTTGGTTCCAGCTGATCCCGAACCTGCTCCTGTTTCACCCGAGAAAACTTATACATGCTCTAACGTATTCATCTATTGTCATACCCATAACTTGAAGACGATTATTTGGCCTTCAAAATCGTTTACTTTAGAGAACAAAAAGCCTGTGACTTAAAATCAGCTTCTCTTCATAATTGATATATTCTTAAAAAGTAATTCGAGAGTCTATATAAGGCCCAAAAAAAAAAAAAGGAAAAGAGAAAGGGCCTTGAAGCTCGCGGCTGTAGTCTTGACGTATTCAGTTTTGTACGGTTCCTTGAAAGGCTTGAAAGAGTAGCAAAAGAAAGTACAGGTAAAAAGGGTAGACATTAGACAGAGGTAGTGCATATACCGATATCTAAAGACTCCGATAGCCATCTAAGTCTATCAATAGCATTCAACCAAGAGAAACGACTAAGACAAGAGGGAACCGCTAATGTCATTAAGTAAAATACGATTACAAGAGGAGCGGAAACAGTGGAGGAAGGATCATCCATTCGGCTTTTATGCCAAACCAACTAAAGCCGCGGATGGATCCTTAGATTTAAGCCAATGGACAGCAGGAATACCTGGCAGAAGCAGTACATTATGGCAAGGAGCAACTTATCCAGTAACGATCACATTTCCAGAAGAATATCCCTCGAAAGCGCCCAAAGTAAAATTTCCTGCTGGATTCTATCATCCCAACATTTTTCCTAGTGGTACAGTATGTCTTTCTATTTTGAACGAGGAAGAAGACTGGAGACCGGCAATAACTTTGAAACAAATACTTTTAGGGATACAAGAATTACTTGATAGTCCGAACCCAAACTCACCTGCGCAGGAACCAGCATGGAAAGCATACAGTAAAGACTTAGTGACCTACGAGAAGAAAGTCAAAGAACAAGCGAAGCGATACGCAAATATCTCATAAGCTTTCGGTATCGTGCATGAGAATTTGGGTGAGTATTTCTGAAGTCATTTCCCTTAGTGGAACTGCGGTAGACTGTGTATACAAGGGCTGATTTTACATTGGTTATTCAAATTGTAAACGTAAACATGCGATTTAGCAAATATATATATAGAGCGGGACCCTTAAGATGGTTTCCCCACCCACTGCGCAACTAATCAATGCATAAAAAATCCTAGTTTCTATGGACTACAACTTCAGTGTCCTTGATGATATCTCTGCTTTTTGTTATAGGGGACTCCAGTTCACCTAATTTCGAAGTCCCTTTTTCTTTGTAGGTACTAACGGCAGGAATATCAGCTCTTATCTTATTAACAAACGTTTGGAAAGCGCGAGGCTCCAATTTAATCAATGTATGCAAAGGAATGGACATCCATGGAGATTCTTCTTGACGGACGTTCATGAAATAAGCATAAAGACACCTCAAAACGGCCTGATGAGTAATGATTAGGATATTCTCCTGTCTCTCCAACTCCATAATGATGGGCTCTAACCTCGTGACAATATCTCGATACGATTCACCACTTCTGTAACGGTAGTCGTATTTCAGGTTATCTCTCTCGCTTTGAAATCTTCTGGGAATTTCTCTTCGATTTCTTTGTAAGTCATCCCGTCACACTCACCTGCGTCCAACTCGTCCAAAGCCTTCCACTCAAGCTTATTGTATGGCAAAAATGAAGCGGTTTGACTGGTGCGCTTTAAGGTAGAAGTCCAGACAGTAATATTCGATTGTCTCTCTTCCTCGGTTAGAGAGAGATATAATAAGTCTGGCAATTTTTGAGCGTAGCGCCATCCTCTCTCGGACAAATTTGAATCACCACCAATTTGACCAGTCAAATTATACTCCGATTCGCCGTGTCTAGACAACCAAACACACCGTGGCTTTATGTGCAAATTCATCACAAAGTATACAATACGACTCTGTAAATAGCTGTTGATTCTGTTCAATATTATGTTGCTATGAGCATTAATAAGTTTAACATACGTCAAATCTCCTTCGTTCTCTGGATCCATAGTTTCGTACACCTTTTCATAATACTCGATTCTCTTAATCATGTCCTTTGCCGAAAAATACAGGAAGTCCGGTGAAGTGGTCAATATATCTTCCAAATTCTTAGCAACCAAAATGGGGTCATTACACCAACTCTCGATAAACATAGTCTCAATCAAATTTTCCTTACATACTTTCTGAATTCTCTCTCTTCCTTCTTTCGTACCATTAGTGGCGTCCAAGATGGCGACTACTCCGTGCTCCTGCTCGAACCATTTCATCATTTCGATAAACGCCGTTTCCCCTGCTTTTTCTCTTACTTTAACAGCCTCCTTGTTGTAGGGGTCAAAAAATGTGGCATCAAGTTTTTCAACAGATAACAAAGCCCGGCGAAAATTACCAATGTTGAAACACTTGCTTTTAATAGAAAGCCAAGACAAGTACCTAACAATTTTTTGGGCAATCAATGATTTTCCTCTGGCAGGAAGCCCTACCATAACCACACACACCCTCAAATTCTCCACATGGGATACTGAATAAACAGGCATGCTTGGTTATTCAAAAGATTGCTTCGCACTAAAATTCTGTATGACTTATAAGTTGTAACTTATCGTTTTACCTCGGCAAAATGACACAATTTAAATCGTGACTACGAATGTTTACCTCATGCAATAGTTGCCTGCCCTACTTGAGACTAATTTCCTTGATAACACTGCTTTCCCCGGTTTTGTGAAGCCACTACCGATATGTTAACATGACAAATAGAGTCATGCCGTTAATGTCGTGTCGTGTAGTTTCTGCCAGTTCAGGAACGAAATAGAAATGTCGTAATGTCGTTTTAAATGAACCAGAGGCTCAACTGGAATCATGTTACCATTTTGTGGGGTTAGTACTTGGATGCCACGGTCTTTTTGTCTTTCAAGAGGACTCTATGAAGATCTAAAAATAGCACAAAAGAATATGTAATTTACATGAACTTACTTGTTAACACTTTTCATAGAAATGAATACAATATCAAGGTTCTGAAGCTGACGACGTAGTTATTTTGATAGAGGTTACTTGCGAATCACTTTCGTTTCCAATAATTGTTTTCGCTGGTTATATATTTACTTTAGTTGGTGTAACCTAGCTTAAAAGGTTTTCTCGTTTCTTAATTATTAAATGAAGTAAATGAATTGAAGCTTTGCGAATTTCTGTAAATAGTTGCGAAAAAGTAGTGAAATAATTTGAAACTTGCATATGAAGACTATACAAAAAAAAAAAAGAGGACATGAGATCAAGCTAATCCTAAGTTTACAATAAAAGAGAGAAATAAAAACCCGCACTGTTAAAATAAAAAAAAACTACTCCCTTTCTGATCTCTTATACGCTACAAACCTCGTCAAATTCAACCAGGTCTCATCAGCTTTGCTTCGAAGCAAAGGATTTTTGTGCTTGTCAACTCTTTTCATAAGACGCTTAAAATTGGGGATTATTTTTTCCAACCTAGAGTTGTAGTTAGATTTCACGTACACCTCATAATCATAGTCATAAGATTGATCAGCAAATATATCATACATGCAATTTAAGGAATCGATGCAAATTTCAACAGCAAGAGGATCAGCAGTTTCCTTTAGTGAGAACTGATCTACGAGGGTCACCAAAAAGTCACTTATCTGGGCTACTGCAGGAGTCCCGAGGGCGGGACTTAAATTACCCAAGAAGCCAACAGAACAGAGAACAAACTCTAGTACAGCCTGCTCGGCGTATCCGTTCTCTAAATACCCCGAAACATAATCTTTAGTTTTCGAAAGCAAGCTTTCGACCATAGGAGGAGAAACAAATTGGGAAACGGTATCTCCCAACAACTTCGCATTCGCCCACAAGGCATTTATGATATCTTTTTGTATTACGATGTCATCCACTTTTTCTGCACATTCGCACATTAACATCCATATGCGAGCAGCATTATCATAGTAGCCGACTGGTATATGATCATTACAAAGTAGAAGCCAGCATAAATTATTTAAAGTGATAATGACTTTATCAAGTAGTTCGTTAATACTATACTGCTGCACAACTTTAAACAATTCTATGAGAATTGGGCCAGCCTTGTCTTGTATCAATGATAGGGTTGAATCATCTAAATTCACAAGCATTTCTTCCTCAGTTCCTAAAGCTGCCTCATTGTGAGATAAGTATTCCCATATAGTTGCTATTATATCTAATGCTGTAGAGAGACTCTGAATACAAGTATCTGTTTCCCGTCTGTTATCATTGTTTCCATTGACCTGAGCTAAGATCTCTTTCGTGGCTGTACTGTCGTTCAAAATTTTGTCAACGTTGTCACCTTTAGCTGAAGATGGCTTATTGTTCAACGTTTTAAGGTCAATATTCACGATGCTGTCAAATGCAATATTTAAGATAATACAACTAAGCTCTTCCCTTCTTTCTGACGGAGTTATCTCTTCTTCCACATGAAAAGTTATCCCTGCTGCATAGATTTTGCCAAGGTTATTGACATTTGACTCCAGAAACAAGTTTTGATGTAAAATTGCCAAATTAAAATCAGAATTCTCGCGAAGCTTACTTATAAACGACTCTGACTCAGCACAGAATTCGTAAATAAATTCCAATAAGTAATTGAAGAGCCTATTCGATATTATTCTTTTTGTAAAGTTCCACATTATCAATTTCACAGCCATGTTCAATACACCATCGATTTTTTGGAAAACGCTATCAAACAACTTATCATCCGTCTCGGCGATGACTATAATCAAGGATAATACATTTTCAGTATACTCAAAGAGTATTTGCAAATCATTTTTTGCAGAAAGATTATTATTACTTTGTTCAACCGCAGATGACTGCTCTAAATTATTGAAGCGCTCTTCAATTCTCCGGAGAGATCTTTCTATTGTATTCCAAACACCTAATCGCCAACAGTATACCATAATGTCGTAACCGTCTTCGATACCAATATTTCTCAAAAGCCCGTAGGATTCAACGCCAATATCTTCACTAGGATCACTTAATGTCTCTACAAGAGTAGGTATTAATCTTTCCTTTAGAAATAACGCTCTCATTCCTGCATCCTCGCAGAGCAACGTTATTGTTCCCAATGCCAATGATTTTTCGTCCGGAACCGTTGACTTTAATTTCTCTAACAAGGGACCGACTTTAGACTGACGTATGCCCAATTCTTTCTGCAGAATGGAGGTTTCCTCACGATTCCTATTAATTGGATTCAACCTGCTCTTACGATTCTTGTTTCTCTTAAGCTTACCCATTGAAAAGATTCACAACCTGCAACTCTTCGCTGCCTGACGAGAAAAAAGCTTGAAAAACTACGATGAGATAAATCACGTGAAATACAAGTCGAGGGAAAGGTAGCCTATGGTGCCTATACTTAAAGCTATATACTCCATATAAGTAACTAGCTATGACCTATAGTCTATATTATTGGCTTTCTTTAGGGACGTCTTTTTCGGTTGTGGCTTTTTTAGGGGCTTGAGGGTCGTCAGGATGCAACGAAGTTCTCACTTTTTGTTTTAAATCATCCCAGGACTTTGGCTGATAAGAGGTGTCTGCTACGTACACATCGTCTCGTAAGTTATTATCCTCTCTTAGTTGTTCACTAAAATGTCAGAATTAGCTCAGATATATCATTTAACCAGGATTTCAAAACCTATCTTACTTACACTACCAAGGGTTGCCAAAACTTAAGCCCAGAATACCAACTTAAGGAAGCTACTAGCAAGAAGGTGAGAGCCTTACCACTAGCGCCATTCATGTTCTTACCAGATTGGTCTAAATATATTAGCTGATATTATTTTTGTTTTGTCTTAATATCACTTAAAATTTATATGTAGGAGTAGATATATCTTATCGTTATTGATGATCTGGGTTCTGCAAATTCAAAGTGCTTCTTGTTCAAGTTTAGTTACATTTCTCTTAATAAGATTTATTTTTCTGCGTCTGAGTAAAGACATGATAAGGTCAAAGTTGTAGTCGATAACATTGCTCATGCAGTATCGTTTTTCTTAGCACAGGAGCAAGGATACCTCATTCTAAAAAAAACGGAAGATGGATTACAGAATATTATTCAGTAAAAGAAAAAAAAAAAGAAAAAACAAAAGAAAGCAGAAAAAGAATATCAATATGAGGCTATAATGATCAGCGTTGCAGCATCGTCTTGCTAATCTTTAGTCCACGTAGTTCCGTAGCTTATACAAGACCAAAAACTCGCACATTGGGCCTCACTCTATGACTCCGGGTAACATGGGAAACTAAATATAATTTGAATAACGATCTCAATAGGATTCTTTTTCTTCTTTAATCAAAAAGCTTAAAAAAAGGGAATTTATGCCACGACGAGATAATAGACTTCACGACTTATTTTCGTTGCCATTATTTATCTACTGCATTCCCTAGAAAAAGTCGCCATCAGGAAGTTTAAAATCCGTTTCAAGATGGATTTTGAATGTCGATCATAGGCGTACAAATTACTAGCGTAGACTTTGCTCTGCTTTTATGCACGGCGTAAGCTCGAAGAGATATCCCTAGGCGGATGCTTAAAAACCGTACTTACAATATAAGCTAAAACTTTTACAAAATCAGGCATTCAAAATAATCAAATGTATTTATTTCACTATGATGACCGCATTATTAGTCGGCATTTTATACAACATATAAAATTAGAAAATGGTAGCTCTGATCATGACATAAACTTTTGTCATATAAAGTATTCTAACGGAACTTGTTGAATCCAATATCAGTTGCCTTCTCTCTGAAGCATTGACGGCAGATGTTAATACCGTACTTTCTGATCAAACCTTGGTGAGAAAAACAACAACGGCAATTTCTTGCACCTTTACCAAATCTTCTAGGGTGAGAAAACCAAACCGATTCGTGAGCCATACTCTAAAGATATGTTAGTATTGTTCAGTATAAAATCAAACCTCCTCGGCATGCTAACAATGCTAAAACCCCATTTTCTTCCAACATTAGAAAAGTACAAATAATCTCAGAAAAGTACAAGACCAGTGATTTATGTGATATCTCGTTTTAACCAAACTTTCTCCCAGATTTACTCAACAATCCATAGACTTCTTGTTTTTTCAAAAATACTCTCAGCCCACTCAAATAACTTTCACCGAATAATATAAGTAGGTACCAGGATTATAGCATTCAAAATAAAAGGCATTTCTAACATACAACTTATGTCTTTGACTTCCTTGAACGTTCTTTGTAATCGACGTAAGAAACGAAATATACTGTGAAAAAACCAGACACGATATCAAGGTGAAGAAAGTATGGACACGACCAAAAATTTTTAGAAGAGAAGTCACAAAAAGAAGCCCTAGGCACGCGCACATGATAAACCTCTCTCTGAAAAATACTAAGTCATCGCATCGCTTAGAAAGGACAGCTAACTAGGTGTCCAAGATCCATTATAGCTACAACAATGGCCAAAAGCAAGGGCGGACAGCAGCATAGGCCGACTTTAAAGACGACTCATAAACCATTCAAATCCCGCCACTCTAGCAAAGGTTATGTAAAAAGTCAAAGTAAAGGTAGAGTAGAGAAGGGTGGAGGTTATTCAAAGAGACAAAGAGATCTTAGTAAAGTTGAGCGAAAGAATCTCGCCAAGCAATTGAGACATAACAAAATATCGGAAAGTCAAGAAGCAAGGAAATTGTTTGAGGGTGTCAATGGAGCCGAGAAAGTAGTGACCGTTGTAGGATTGACTAGCGACGTACTGGCATCAGAAATAGCACGGCGATTGATCGACATTGTCCAAGAACAAGATGAGGATTTAGAAAAACTTCTGGAACCATCATGCACCAAAATACGGATTAATAGATTTAAGAGTAATCTTAGGCTAATAGTACCGGACCATACTAATCTCATTAACATCTTGGATGCGGCAAAGGTATCAGACTTTGTAGTTGTGGGAATTTCTGCCCTCCAAGAGGTTGAGAGGTACCATGGTGAGGAGATATTAAGATCGCTATTAGCTCAGGGTGTAGCCTCGGTCGTCGGGGTGATGCCTAATCTCCTTTCGGCATACCACAAGAAGAATTTGCAAGCAGATATTAAGCAATCTTTACACTCATATTTCACTCATTTTTTCGCTGATGAGGAAAAGTTATTTGCTTTAGAAAACCCTAATGAATGCTTGAATTGCATAAGAACACTATGTCAGAAGTTTCCTAAGTCTATTGCATGGAGAGATAGGAGAGGATACATGGTAGCAGATACGGTCTCTTTCTCTCCTTCGAATATGAATCCAGATGAAGGCTCATTGATAGTAGAAGGTACTGTTCGTGGATCCGGTTTTCATGCAAATAGGTTGGTGCATATTCCTGCAATAGGTGACCTCCAAATAGAGAGCATGGAGAGACTAGGTCCCAACGTAGTTAAAAAGGAAGTCGACATGGATACCGATGAAAGCAATATTTTCAATGCAGACGAAAATCGTGAGACACTCGAAGAGTTGAGTCCCGATAATCCTGAAATGGAAGACGACTGGACCGATGTTAGTGATCTGGTGGGTATCTCTATGGAAGGAAAGCACTATTTTGAGAACGATCCAGTCACTAATTCCAATAGGAAATATAAGGTCCCAAAAGGGACGTCAGAGTACCAAGCTAGATGGCTCTTGGATGACGTCTTAGAGGGTGCATCCGACGTAGAAAGTGAAGGTGATGTTGATAGCGAGGATAAAGCTATGTCATCTGATGATAACTTGGAAATGGATAGCGAAACACCTCAGGGTGTGGAACAGGAGGATATTGGTGGCGACGTGGACGACTCGAACGGTATGTATGTGGATTTGTCACCCGAGGAAGAGCAAAGACAACTTGAGGAACAAAGAGAGATCGTGAAAGACGACATAGAGTTTCCCGATGAGTACGAACTAGAACCATCAGAGTCTGCTAGAGAAAAGTTTAGAGGTTTTAAGGGGGTCAAATCCTTAGCAAACTGTGATTGGGACTATGATGAGAAAACCTCGGAACGTCCGGACTGTTGGAAGAGGTTACTAAGAATTCCAAATTTTAAGGCTACAAAGAATAAGGTGATCAAAGATGCTTCGAATGATGTTCAGGTTCGACTTGGTGAAAGAGTGAGAATACTGATAAAGGTTTCCTGCTCCTCAGTAGCAAAATTTACAAATGACCTGCCCATTGCTATATTTGAGTTGTTTCCCCATGAACATAAGCACACGGTTCTTAATTACTCCTTTGTGTCCTGGGAAGATTACACTGAATCCATTCCTTCTGGTGAAAAGTTAATTATGCAATGTGGTCCACGCAGGCATGTTGTATACCCCTTGTTTAGTCAAGACTCTCTGACGCCAAATAATGTTCACAAAATGGAACGCTTTCATCACCAAGGCACAGAGTCTATAGCTACTTGCATTGGCCCTGTTTTATTTCACAATGCACCTACTATTTTCTTCAAGCAAAATCCTGACAATTCCCTCCAGTGCGTTGGCCAAGGAACTTTATTGAATACAGACTACACAAGGATTGTAGCAGAAAGGGTTACCCTTACTGGTTACCCAGTAAAGATTCACAAGCGAGTTGTCACCGTTCGTTATATGTTTTTCAATCCTGAGGATGTTAACTGGTTTAAAGCGGTTCCTCTATTTACAAAGGATGGTAGACATGGTTATATTCAAGAAAGCTTGGGTACTCATGGTTACTTTAAGGCCACTTTCGATGGCCGTCTTACTTCTCAAGACACAGTGGCTATGAGTATATATAAGAGAGCCTGGCCTTCGATGTCGCAGCTTTACGCTTAAATAGTATCTGGTATTACGTAATATTAGAACCCAAACCTGTATTATAGTTAAGCTTACTAAATATTATATCTTTTTGCTATACTTTAGTTGAAGAGTTATTGCTTAGTGAATATGAACTTGATCAAGCCAACAGGATCAGATCCAGCGACCTCATCATTCACTTGTAATACTTGCGGCCTCAAATTTTTAACGGCGGAGCTTCAAAGGCAACATATGAAGACAGAATGGCATAGATACAACCTAAAGAGAAAAGTTGCTCAGCTTCCACTGGTGTCTTCGGAAACCTTTGCAGAGAAGGTCTTGGCCCTGAAAGAAAGCGAGCAAGGTCAAAAGCAAGAGGATGAGTACGGATACATAATTCCTGATAAGAAAATGTCTAGGGTACGGACTAAAGGAAGAAGACATTTTCCAAAGGGGTCGTTGGCTAATGCAAACGAACAAAAAGCAGGGTTGATTTATCGCAGTGCAAGTCCTGATAGTGTTCATCTTGAACTGTTGGACTTATCGGGTGATGAGTCGCTCAGTTTGGCGTCCCTTGATATAAATGAAACCGATTCAGAGATTTTTAGTGAGTCGACCGAGTTTACGGACGTCGTCCACACTTTTTCGGATTCTGATGATGGTGAGAACTTGGAGGAGGACTATAGTAGCAGTGATAGGGAGTCAGCTGAACCTGTGGATATGGTGCCCATTCATCACTGTTTTTTTTGTGATATCAATAATAAGGACATCGAAGCCAATGTGCAGCATATGTCCTCTATGCACGGATTTTACATTCCAGAGAGGTCTTTTTTAGTGGATTTACCGGGATTGCTAACATATTTGAGTGGAATATTTACAGTTGAACGAACATGTATGGTCTGTGGGTACCAGAGAGACAGTCTTCTTGGTTTGAGACAACACGCTCTCACGAAGGGACATTGCAAGATACCTTACGAGACCAAAGAACAAAAATTGGAATTATCACATTTCTACGATTTTAGCCTCTCCGACAACAAAAAGGGGCCCTCTCCTGACAAGAAACTGGTGGCATTTTCTGAATCGCCTGAAATTCGTGAGAGAGACGTCCCAGGTGCTCTGCAAAGCAGTCAAGAAGAAACACAAGAGGTTGGCTATGAAAAAGATTCTGGTGAAAATGGTGCTCGTTTTATACAAGATGGTTACACGACGGTACACATTGACAGAACTGGTGTTGAGATGACTTTGCCTACTGGTGCGCGCGTTGGCCATAGAGTTATGTCGAGATACTACCATCAAAACTTACCTCTTCCTGTTGCGATACCTGATTCAAGAAAGTCGGTCATGCTACTGGACAGACGTCTCGCTCCTGGGATCACTTTACCTCAGCTTGTCAAACAAGACAAAGCTGTCAAATCTGCAGTACAGAAAGCAACCTCTAAGGACTTGAGACAGACTAACCTCAAGAGAGCAAATTACAAGCCCCATTATAGGGATCCAATATTGGGTGGTTGAGTGAGTTTACCTTTTTTTTTAAAAAAAGTTCTGCTTGTAAATGAGCGTGATAACGATGGAAATTTTCGAAATTCGATGCCTTTCTCTATGCAGGACAAGGGAGAAAGCCGTTTTTTTAAATAGATAGTCAAATACACATTATAGACTGCAAATAACATTATATTAACAAGGCAGGGTTTAAGTAATAAGCGTAACTTCAGGGGTATTTCGAGGAACCCAGGGTTAGGTAGAAGAGAAAAGTCAAATATTTTATTAGAATTAATGGGTTTAGATGGGAATGGTAGCTGAGACATACCTATACGATATACTATCAGTAAGTAGTGATTCGACGCCAGAGGAAATATCTAGAGCGTATAAGAAGATAGCATTGAGGTGTCATCCGGACAAAACCAATCACGATCCCCAGCTCACGGAAAGATTTAAAGAAATTACGCGAGCATATGAGGTTCTTAGAGACTCGAGAGCGCGAAATGTTTACGATCACTATGGAGAAGCAGGACTTAATGGAACAGTTAAAAAACCTAGCAATGCTAGGAGGCGCTATCAGGACTTCATGAATGTCCCACATGCGACGGACATTTTCTCAGAGGTTTTCAATGACTTGAACAGTATGTTTAGTGGAAATGCATTTGAACAAGCTTTTGGCTTTGGCAGTTTTTCCATGAATATGGGATTTCCAGATTATGGTCCTTCTTTAAAAGGAGGTGTAAAACATGTACAGCCGGTAAATGAAGGTAAACAGAGTCTTCAGAGAGGAAATGATATACATCACGTGTGTAAGGTAACGTTGGCGGACTTATATTTTGGAAAAGACGTAACTTTTCGCCTTCCAAAGAGTAGCAAGTGCTCTGTATGCAATGGGTTTGGTGGAATGAACCCGAAGACCTGTGGACAATGTCAGGGAAGCGGCAAGATTATGTTAACCATGAGTAATCAGTTTTCGCAATACCAGCAAGTCAGACTGTGCAGATGTTGTAGAGGATTGGGAACGTACTTTGACCAAGGTGACTTATGTAGTAACTGTGATAATGGTTATGTTTTTGAGGTCAAGAGTATAAAAGTGAAAATTCCACCAGGAGCTTACGACGGGGATAAGATAATTCTTGAAGGTGAAGCAGATGAGGGAAGAAACATAATTCCTGGGAATCTCGTCATATATTTGCAAGAGATTAGTCATCCAAGTTACGTAAGGAAGAACGACGACCTTTATATGGAACATGATCTTGACTTAAAGACAGCCTTATTAGGTGGATCTTTCATCATCGAAGACTTTATGAAAAAAGACAACAATCTAAAAGTATTTATCAATGTGCATGGACAGGAGCCTTTAAATAACTTTGTTGACCAGAATATACAAAAGGGTGAAGTTGTGGGTACTATCGATCCTGGGAGGCCCAAGATGGTGAAAGGACTAGGAATGCCAATAAAAAGGTGGTCTAATGCATTTTTCCCAAGTAAAGTATCAAATGATGACGGTTATGTAGGCGATACTTACAAAAGGGGAAATTTGTTCATCAAGTTTAACATAGTTCTTCCACCAATCTCGGCTTTCAATGAGGCTTCCTTGAACGCACTTTATAGGGACCTTCCGGACAGTAAACCTACAAGTAACTCAGGAACGAATGCAACGCAGACATATTTATGTAATATAGAGAGTATTCCAAGTCGAGTTGATCTCGTGGATACGGAAGCTGCAAACATGGCTAGCCCAGTCGATACAAGTAACGGCACTAGCTATAGGAGTGCCTCAGACGTGGATGAAGAACCCGAATTTGCTACGAGCTCACAAGAAAAGAAGAGAAAAGTCAGTCCTTCAAATAACTCCAATAATCCAATTACTGTAGACTAGGGTGTGTATTCTTTATTATTATTTTTTTTCTTTTTGGGTAGGTAAATACCTAACCCACTTTGTTTATGTATGTATAATTATTGTGTTACTTTTCGAGATCTTTATGTAGTATGAATTCGCGTAAGTATTTGGGTAGTTTTAAGTTGAGTAGCAGGAGAGCAAGTGTAGTTGGTTGTCATGAATGAACATGTACTAGATTCATCGATAGTGAAAGACTTATCAAGTAACATATATGAAAAAAGAAAAGCGACAGCTTTTCAAGTGGAAGGAATAGTCAAATCAGCATTATCACGAAACGATGGAGTCACGGTGAGGAAAATTATTGAAGAATTGACCGAATTGACATATGGGGGTACTAATTCGGCAAAAATGGGAGCTATAACTGCATTAGGGAGCGTAAGCGTCGCACTAGGGTCGTTTGCTATAGCATTTTTTTTGGAAAGTATCGTGAAGCCTATTTTTGCTTCTTTCCGAGATACTGATGCCCGCATCAGGTATTATGCATGCGAGTCCTTGTACAATATCGCCAAAATAGCAAGGGGAGAAATATTATTGTACTTCAACGAGATATTTGATGTACTTTGTGTCTTGGTAACAGATACGGAGTCGTCAGTTCGAAATGCAGCAGATATATTGGACAGATTGATCAAAGACATTGTGAGCGCAAAATCAACCCACTACGTGTCAGTTTTAAGAGAACGAGATAATTCAGTATATTCAAATGAAAATTCAAATGATATTCCATCATACGTAGTTGAACCAAGTGGTTATGCTGTCCAGGTCAACCACATTCAGGATACCCGGAAAGCGTTCTCCTTGCCCAAATTTATTCCTACTTTGCTAGAAAGGATGTATGTCATCGATCCTTTTGCGAAGAAATTCATCATCGGCTGGCTCGAATTGCTTGATGATGTACCCACCTTGGAGCTAATCACATTTCTTCCAAATCTTTTAGGCCCGTTAATTAATTTCTTCTTCAACTCAGCGCCTTCGGATGTGCGCGTTGAAACTCACAATATTCTTAATACCTTTTTAAAGGAAATCACTGCCATTAGCAATGTCAAATTAGAAGCGAAAAAACAAAACTTGAGGCAGCAGCTACAACAACGCAAGGAAGCGGAATACAAGAAGCTCGAAGGCAAGGAAAATGAACCTCAAGAGAATAATGAGGAAGAAGAGAATGAGTACTCTCATGATACAAGTAGAGTTGCTTCTTCTAAGCTGTCAATTAACTCTGAGAGCACTACAGTAATAAAGTCGCAAGTAAAAGACAAAGAAGATACCAGAGATGATTCCTCTTTTTACAATGGAGAAATCCTTTCTAATCTTCAGGAAGTGTTTATTGATTATTCCAAAATCACCGATACATTGTTGTCTTTTTTAAAGCCTTCAGAATCAAATGGCAAGACATTTGACTATAAACTTGGAAGCACCTTGGACGAAGATCACGGCGTTCTATTGGAAGTGCAATTTACCGTTTTACAATGGCTTCAAACAATCTTGAAGATATCGCCTACTACTATTATTAGGCATTTACCTGATTGTGTTTCATTGATTGTCAAAAATATATCGTTGACAGAAGCCAATAAAGACTCTTCCCTAAGAAATGAGTTACTAAATTTTAACCTGTTGTTGCGCAAGATTCTTTTTAATTTGAATGAGGCAAGCTCAAGGGAGGTTAATTTCTCTGAAAATGGGGAAACAATTGCGAGCGAAAGCGGCAAAAATGAATTTTTGAATGAAGAAGGTATTTCAGATTTAGTCGATGATAATGTATTACTTGGATTAAACAAGGAAGCTTACGACGAATATGTTGAAGTATATTTAGGCCAGACTTTGGAAGTTATCATGAATGAGTTTGTAGCATTCACAAACGAAGTTTCTCGTGTCACGCTCCTTGATTGGATTATATTCTTGTATTCGTTGAACCCAGCCGCCTTTTTCAAGCGAACCGATTCCTGGAAGAGCCACATGATCATAGATACCTCGGTCCTTTTCAAAGCGTCCATGGATGCTAACAATGAAGTGGTCATGAAGATTTTAGAGCTATTGTCAAATATATCGGAGGCTCACAAAGACTTCTTTCGGGACTTGATTATTGAATTTATTGACCTCTGTGAAAAATATATGGTAGATGAGAGTGAAGACGGTGAAAAAAGAAACGAGCCTTATTTGGCCCGAGCGAAAGCTGAGTTCATAATTCGAAAGCTCTGTCAAAATCTTTCTTCCGAGAAAATTTACACTACGATATCTGAGGAGTTGATGAACTATCATAAGAGAGACTTGGAGTTTTTGGACTCCATGGTCGTTACCTTGAATAGCATTTTACTCACTGCACCAGAAGTCACTGCGTTCCGCACAAAATTGAGGAACATCGATGCGTATAAGGTAGAGGACTGGTCCTTATTCGCAACCCTTTTTCAGTTCTGGTGCCATAATTCTCCCAGCGCGTTAAGCTTGTGCTTTCTTTCCACGAACTACGAACTCGCCTATATGATTATCAAAAATATGGGCGAGCTGGAAGTAGACTACAATGTTCTCGTCCAGCTAGATATTTTGGTGCAACTTCTTGAGTCTCCCATATTTTTGAAACTTAGATTGCAACTTTTGGAACCTGAAAAACATCCTTATTTATACAAGTCCCTTTATGGTCTCCTTATGATACTTCCACAGTCCTCTACCTTTTTCATGTTGAAAAATAGACTATCCTCAATAACATCTTCCACTTTGTCCTCTGGAGGTTCTACTAATGTGAGCAGTCCGCTCCCTGCCCCTACTGCTAGTCAAGCTACTGCCGCGAATTCTTCCTTCCCTACTCAATTGTCAATAAAGAAGAAGCGTATCTACGAAATGTTAGATAAATTTGTTAAGATTCAAGAATCTTATCTGGAGAACAATATCTCTGACATGCTTGATCATAATTTGTCCGGCCTCAAGTATGATTGATATGTTGTATGTATAGGCTTACCTTATATTGTTTTCTGGGTCACGTGCCTCTCTTTTTTTTTTGTTTAACTTGATTATTGCAGGTATATAGAAATAACATTGACGCATAACCCGTAAAGTAGTTTTACAATTTAGATAAGGGGAGCAAGATGTCAAGGGTTCCAATTAATGAAGCGACGATCCTGAGCGTAGATGGAGGACATGAAGGACGCGATGCATCGGAAGCTTTTGACATAACAGAAAAAGCGCTGGGAGTACTCCAAACGCAATTGCATAATGGACATATACTGTCGGAAGATAGAAGTGCAGAACGAGGAAGAGAAGACATACAGAGCCTAGGATTTTTTCCAGAAGTGGGTGAATTAGACCTCAAGTCTAAAGGATCTAAGTATAAGAGATGGTCGCCAAAAATGGATCAGTATCTCGTAAAATTACTATCGGATGTAGTGCACAGCTATCCGGCAGGCGTAGAACCGGAAATGACCAAGAAGACATGGGCTTATGTCACCGGGCAATTACGAGCTATAAACCCAGAAACAGTGTACTCTACATACACAAAGTATTCTTGCCAGCAGCATATTTATCACGTCATCCATCATCGTTACAAAATATGGTACCTCCTAATGATACATCTGAAAAATAGTGAGGGAGCGGGACCGTATTTTTATCGTTGGAATGTGGATCGAGGAAGATTCGAGGTTCGGAGCTCAGATGGGAGTATCATTGAAGATGAGCGCCAGATTAAGTCAATATTATTAGGAGGAGGCTTATCATTACCGTCTTTAACATCCTTTAACAAAGGACACATTATTCTTTCCGACTTTTTCCTCACTGACAATTTGAAATATATGACAGTGTACCATAGCGAAATATTGCCCATGCTTATGCGTTTGGACTCTGTTTATACGATAGGTCTTGAAGACGTCTATCAGACGATTCCTAAATTCGAAGTCCATAGTGTGGCCAGCTTTTCCAAACCACTCATTCCCCCTAAAATGGTTCGTGATGATCACAAATATAACAAGAGAAGAAGACTTAGTGGATCAAGTTCTCTGCCTAATGGTTTTCCTGATAATGAAGTTGGTGATGTGCGTGGAGAAGACTCCGTTGACCCTCTATTGAGAAAATCGAAAAACATGATCAATGAGTCAACAGCAGGGTCCGAGTTAGAAAATACTTTGGCAGCCGCTGCACTAGCAGCAATCAATTCGCCTCCTGTCCCCCATAATCACGATAACCTTCCCGTCTATATTAAAGACAGGAAATGGTTCAATAAACTTATATCACTTCATGTTTTCGGACATTTGTCTTCAACTGAAGTGTTGACTGTATGTGAGGGAGTGAGAGATAAAAAAATACCTTTTTTCATGCTCAACATTTTGGATGACTCTTATTATCCAACAAGAGATCAAGATAACGAAGGCACACATTTGGAAAGTAATGACGAAGATGTAGCTAGAAAAGTCAGGGACTATATGCTTCCAATGGTTCAGACATAGTATTTTTTTATATGGAAATTATATTAACTTAGACACCTTCAAAATGCATTATTGCTATGTACGATATAACCATTAGAGCTCATTATAGGCTTTTGCACCAGAATACAAATCTTTTGCGATAAGTTTTGGGAACGCATGGTTTAACAAGTATCAAATGAGAAACAAATCATTGCTCTGTGTCCATGAGATAACCTGAATCTCTACTCTCCCACGAAGATAAAGAAGACTCGTTTCCGGATTCTAGATTATTTTGAAAATTATAGTGACTGCTACGAAGACGAAAATTTATCTTAGCAGCTAACGTCCTGCGCAAAAGAATCTCAAAGAGGATAGTTCTATCGAATCGACTAACCTCTCGTCTTCGTAATAAGGCTAATTTTCGCTCCTCTGGAAAAGTCTGGTAAAACCTGGGAACAGTAAACCCCTTTTTTTCGAAAATGGCATCATGGTATCTACTATATACTCGGTCCAGAAAACTATCCCTTTCTTCTTTCTTTGTCTCGGGATCCATTATTTGGTTATTTTTTGTTGCCGTTTCACGAAGTGGTCCTGAAATAGCAGCAGCGACCCCCTTTTTGGATGATAACTCGTAAGTATTTGTGAGTTTTTCTCGCTCAACAAGCTTTTTTCGGAGAAGTGGGTGCAGAAGAAATAAATAAGAGTACTTGTACAAAGCTCTGCGTATGGGAAGGAGGTCATCTGAACCCGAAATACTAGCATGCCGTATAAATTCAGTCAATTCATCTTCTGTAGTAAAATTCGGTCTATTTCTTTTAGGTGCTTTGAGTGAAGTCCGACGTTTAACCGGAAATATAAAAGAGAAAGGCTGTTTCTTCTTCTGTTTTCCCTCACTATCACCTTCGATTTCTTTGTGTCCTATTTTGTTTCGTTTTTTAATTCCATCTTTATGCTTGATAGAGGCTGATCTAGATATGACAGAACCGTTACCTTGCGGTAGTCTGATAGATGTACTTCTGCCTAGCAAATGTTCCCCCCAGTGTTTTGATCCAGATTCGGCAGACCCGTTTCTGTGACCTTGACCGATAGAAGTACTCTGATTTCGCAAATATTCATTCGGATGGTCTGATCCACTAATCGAGCGTTCATTCGACCCATTTTCTCCTGAAAATCCATGATTCAGCACTAAAGAAGCTCGCTGGGGCACCGCACAATTTTGATAGACAAAATTGAACGGATTCGAAATCTTAACTGGTTCTCTTCTGGCCCCTGGTTCAATAAAGACTGAACCGATTCTTTGTGGTCTATTCACTAGGACTTCCAGCATGTTAAATTCTATTCTAAGTCAGTGGATCAGAGATACACTATTGTCTCTCTTCTATCTCCCTCTGCTAGTGAATATCTTCCCAATATTCCTAGTTTCTATAATTATCATCTAAGAATGCCTCAAAAAAAAAAAAAAAAAATCATGAATCAAATCGTTTCATCGTACGTCTGTTAGATGGCTGGCTAAAAATTCCTAATCCGTCAAAATTACAATTCTAGTGTTAACATGACGAAACATGTTTTCAAAAGAAGTTTCAGGACTTCTGGTGGCAACCTGAGTCCCTCCTGTGTGTTTCCTTAGCAATATTAAGATGTGGCAGGATACAGAATACTCAACTGTGTCCATAGATCCTAGCTTACAATGAAACGACATTTTACGACATAGTCGCAAATTTGTCGCAAACGTAATTTAGTAGTTCTCAAGCAGACAAGTAGAACTGAAACTGCGCAGTGCAATACTGTAAAAAAGAGGCGAAGGTAGGCTTCTTCGTTTATGAAGCTTTTCATTTATTCACGTCTTCTATTATGAGGAGGTGAACACAAGTTGTATCTATTTATATATATATACATATGTATTGGTGCTTTTTCTTTTTTTTTTTTTTTTTTTTTTTTTTGTTTTTAACTGCAAATAACCAAATCTCTATCTTTTTCATTGTATTTTCATATAATTTAAAATAGCTAATATTCTAAAAAGCAGTTGACTTCCTTCAATTGGAAGTTTACGAAACCCATAGTTAATTTTAAAGCGGCTAGCGAGCATAAAATCGAGCAAACTATGTAGCGCCCCATTCAGAGCTTTATTAGATCAACATAGGCCCCTTTTAATGAGGGTACTTACGATAACTAGAGCTTAACTAAAGATTCACTTATGTATTCAGCAGAGCTAACTCTTAAGTTGATATGTATTCAGTTTTGGATGTTAGCCCATTTTCTCCTGCTATCAAATATACAAGTTACTTAAGCGTATAAATACTTAATGAAGCCAATGAAGCTTGTGAATCGCCAAAAAGTTTTAAAAAGATAATCGAGATGTTAGGGTACCTAGGAGAACAAAAAGTTTTAAATGTTGAATCATTTCGAAGGAAGCCAAAAGTTAGTAGAAACCTTCCGTACAGACATTGTTGCACTCAACAGTGTCGTCGTTTCCACGTCCACTAAGAGTACTGTAAACGAAAGACTTTCCTTGATTGGGAATACTACATGATATCAACACCAAAAAACGAAAAAGAATCTAACTTTCAATATGCTCGGAAAAAGAGATAAATATTAATGTCATGATATTAAACTTATGGGCTGCCAAAGAGCGAACAAGGCGAGCACTTGAAGAATGCAAGCCAAGAGGGCTACTTTTAGTTGAGAGGAAGAACTTTAGCAGCTAGTAAAAAAAAAAAAAAAATCAAACACGAACATTGCACACGACTTTTATTTTAAACTCGATTTTGTCGTGCGCTACGAATGAGCATGCACGACTTAATAAATTTTGTGTTAAAACATGCCAACCATACACAGAGCCTAAGACAATTATAATTTAAGCTTTTAACTAGAGTAGTTATTAAACTATAGTCGGATAGAAGCGAATATGGATAAACTCAAGGAGGTATGTTGATATTAGATGAAACACAATTTCAATTGGGATAAAAGAAGGGGGTGGTTTGTCATTTGTCAACGCGTTTGACCGGCTTAAGTGTGATTGAGACAAGCATTTGCGGAGGATCACAATTGAGAAAGTAACTGAGCAAGCACACCGAACAAGTAGACGCTAGCATAAGAGCTTTTTGTGAAACAACCCATCTTAGTAAAGTGACTGCTAGCTGACGCGTTGGTGGTCGATGGAAACATCTAGTACTAACATATAAATAGAAAATCAGCAACTTGAAATTGGACGCCGAAAAATGGCAGGAGAAGTCTGATGAGTACAGCGAACGTATCAAAGAATTGGAGCAGGAAAATTTAGAAAAGGATCATCAAATACAGGCTTTGACTCGTAAAAATGAAGTCTTGGAAGAACAGAATGAAAAATTAGAAACTAGCTTGAACGAGAGTAAGCAAGCCGCAGAAGAGTCTCACTCTTTAAGAACTTCCAATGACAACTATACAAAAAAGAATCAACAGTTAGAAGAGGAATTGGAAGAAGGTGACAGGAATTTGAAGGAGACCACTTCTAAATTGAGAGAAACAGATATTAAAGCCGAGCAATTGGAGAGAAAGGTTACCTCTCTTGAGAATGAGAAAGAAGAGTGGGAGAAGAAATACGAGGAGCTTTCTGAGCAATACAAGGCCGCAAAGGTTGAATTGGACGAAATCAGCCAGCAATTGGAGGCTATTTAAGTTTCGTGCTTATCTCAAGGGGCTATTCAGATTTCTATTTCCAACATAAGAATTACGATTATCTTTTGCTTATCCCTGTTTATAGCGTACTTGATATATCATCATAAGGGTATATAGCGAGTATTGATTGCTTTATATATAAATCGGAAAAATGTGAGTGTGACATGTAGGAGATATATTTTTTTTTTTTTTGTAAAAAGAAAATTACTGGTATATATATATATATATAATATTTATCTAAACTAAGTGAACTTAGTATTTTTAATTCGGTATTTTCGATGAAGTGATTATAGAGGTCTCGGTATGTTAGAGCAAGGAACACAAGAATACCCGAATAACCACTTTCCCGATGAAGAGATTTCAAGAAGACGAAATCTTCGTACGAATATAGCAGGGAATCATCAAGTTGAGATAGGACCGTGGGAGTTGAACTCTGAAAGCTATCCTTTCGACCCTTACGAACCAGTTCCCTCCTACGAAACTTCTCAGTTGATGCACGGACATCGAGTTAGTGGCGAATTAGTTGAAAGCAGTATGATAGAAGAAAGTGCTTACCAGCCATCGTCACTAGCAGCTGCAAATACTAATAGCGATGCCGGTAGAAACAGTCACATGCATTCATTTCCTAACGGAGGACTACTGAATTCAGCAGAAGAGAGGGTATCTGAATTGCGAAAATCCACTAGTTCTAAGAAGTCGCTAAAAATAACAGTGCTACGGTTTCTTAATGCACGCCAGCATTTTGCGTTGGCGTTTTGCAGGGATATATCCTTAGTCCCCTGTATTTTTGGACTTATATACTCCTGGAAG
Source organism: [Candida] glucosophila (assembly GCA_030572315.1). Taxonomy (NCBI): domain Eukaryota; kingdom Fungi; phylum Ascomycota; class Pichiomycetes; order Serinales; family Debaryomycetaceae; species [Candida] glucosophila. The sequence continues at coordinate 471,440 of JAJLZR010000001.1, read as the reverse complement.
AATACTTTTTTCAGTAAAGATTATCTTAGCGGTGATCCTATTTACGGTACTCCTTTAAAAGATACTTTAGCAGATACCCACTATTTCGAGCAATTCTTAACCGGTATTTGGTGCATAGTGTCGGGTTATATGTCTTATTCAGTTTTGGATAATTTGATGCTAAGATGGATAGTAACCTATCTGGCATCGGCTACAATAGTCAGAATGCTTACTTTGTCAGCGGTCATGATAACCATTGAGCTTTACGTGATAAATACATTCTCTTCCGTAGGTAATACCTATGGCCTTCATATCTGGATCTTTATTAGTTGCTGTTTGACAGCAATGTTTATTGTTCAAAGCTTTGTTACGCTGAACTTGGATCTCAAAGGAAAGAAACGAGCCAGATTTTTTGATATGTATAATATAGCCGTGTTTGCTGTCGTACCTGTCGGCGTTGCCAGTTTTGTTACCATGATTGGTCTTTTAAGATCGCTGTTAATTCTAAGGCTAGACTTAGAAGAAAAGGTACGCATGGGGAGAAATATATGACTCCACTCTCAGAGCATACCAAAGCTTCGCTTCTTTGAAGAAATCTTCTTTCTAGAGAGATCTTCACTCGGATCCAACCCTTCTCATGTGGCATCAGTATCACATTCAAGAGCTGGTCTCTTTAGAGCTACCAAAAGGGGGATAATATTCATTTTAAGGTCCTCTTTTTTGTGTAATTTTTAAATTATATTTTTTCAAATCAGTTAGTATGTTCATTGTAGTATCTAGAGATCTTCAAGATTATGGGCGTACATATCTTTGGTAAATCAATTAAACATAATACGCTTGTAAGGGTATGTCTTCAGCAAACTGTTTAACTCTTTCACAGGGTCTTTTTTTTGTTTTATTTTTATTTTTTCTTTTAAGTTTTCTTTTACGTCAGAGACTAACACGTACAGATAGGACTCGCAAAGAGAATTTTCGGAGTGGGTTTTTACACAGCAGAGAGAATATGCGCAAAAGTTGGAATATATCCTAGGATGAGGATGAATCAATTAACTGAACCTCAAATAATGGCAATTAATAAGGAGTTATCGGACATGAGTATTGAGGGTCATTTAAAACATAAAATGAACGACGACATTAAATTCAAGCGTGCTATAGGATCATATGCCGGTATAAGGCACTCTGCTGGGTTGCCTGTTCGTGGACAAAGAACAAGAAATAATTCTGAAACTGCAAATAGACTTAATAGATTAGACAGGTTTAATTAGCGCTAGCAAAGACGGTAAAAATGCAAGGCTTCTACATGAGTGCCATCACTGGACGAGGAATCTGTAATTATAGACACTGGCAGCCTAGTCTTCAGGCTGGTAATATGTGGTGATAGAACTTTTTGGGTTCTTAAAATGCTACTCATTGCACCCTTGACCCAAAAAGAAAAAAATTGAGTGGTACGGGAATCGAACCCATGTCACCCGCTTGGAAGGCGAGTATGATAGCCACTACACCAACCACCCTTAACTTATGGAAGGAGTTAGAAATGATGTATAATAAAGAGTCTACAGGCTTTTCGAGCGAAACTTCAAACAAAAGCTGAGTCCACCACTTTATTTCCTATATACGAAACATTAAGATAAGGTCAATTTTTTTTTTCTCTAATTTAAACTGTAGCATGCCTCGTCTAGAAGATTGGGAAATTAAGAAATACTGGGAAATTTTTCAAGGACTAGGCCCCGTTGATAACAAATTAACAGGAGAGAGGGTTTCCCCTGTATTGAAAAACTCCAGGTTAAGTGATCAACAGTTATCTCAGATATGGGATTTATCAGATATCGATAGTGATGGCAGCTTGGACTTTGAGGAGTTCTGTATCACAATGAGGTTGATTTTTGATTTGGTTAATGGGACTTCCCAAAGTATACCCTCCAGTTTACCATCATGGTTGATTCCATCTTCGAAAGCACATTTGATTCAGGCCAATACTGCTGTGGCTTCGGGAAGTCATTACAACCAAGATTTGAATAATGAAGATGACGAAGATGATGAAGAAGAGACTTTGTCTGACGACTTTGAGTGGTATATTGCACCAACGGATAGATCAACTTACGAAGACATTTATAATTCTAATTGTGATGCTTTCGGGAGAGTAAAATTTGATTCCCTACAAGGTCTATATAAAACCTTATCAAAAGTCCCCGCCTCAGATATTACTTCTGCATGGAATCTCATTAACCCAAAATCGTTCGAAGCAATCGACAAGGATCAAGTGATGATATTCCTACACATTTTGAATCAACGTGAAAATGGGAGGCGAGTCCCTAGATATGTTCCCCCATCGTTAAGAGCTACATTTTCTAAGGATGTCCCTTCTTATGATTTGAATAAACCAGCTGCCCAACCTATCAAACAGACATCTAAAAACGAAAACTTTGCCGAAAGCTACTTGAAGTCTATAGGGCATTCAAGCTCCAAGTTAGATGATGGAAGAGGTACCGATTTCTCAGCGACGGAAGGGACTGACTGGGAAGAAGTAAGGTTAAGAAAGGAATTGAAAAACTTAGAAGATCAGTTAGCGAAGGCATCGGATAACTCCTCTAAAGCGAGTTCAGAAAAGCTGGCCATGATTAAGTATGAGTTTGAGCAACTTTTGAAGTATAAGACTTATCTTTTGGAAAAAGCGAAAGTAGTTGACGCTAATGGCAAAACTATCGCAGACGTCCGCAATGACGTGGAATTGATAGAAAACCAAATTCAGTCGTTTTCGGACTTTTTGCAAGAAAGACAAAAAGAGTTGGAGGATGTACAAAAACAAATTAGGGAATTGAAGAGTTAGACTATCAAAAAAGTTTCAATAGATGAATGACTTGCTCTACATACGTCGACGGATTTAACCATTTATACTTGTATTATTTCAGGTGTAGCAAAATTAACTATGCAATTATTTCTTTTTCTCTTCTTCGTCCTCTGGTTTAGGCGTTGGTAACTTGAAAGATTCGGGGGTGAAATCCTTTCCTTCACCAACTTGCTCCCAAACGGAAGATCCAACAGTAAAATTTCTCCAAGCTTGCGTCAATTCCAAAGGTTCATAGACGATTCTCTTCTTTTCCTCATCATAACGGAGTTCTGTATAACCTGTAGTAGGGAAGTCTTTCCTCAAAGGATGTCCTTCGAAACCGTAATCAGTCATTATTCTTCTCAAATCAGGATGATCTACAAAGAAAATCCCGAATAAATCGTAGGTTTCTCTCTCAAACCAGTTTGCTCCTTGGAACAAAGGCACCAACGAAGGCACAGGACTGACCTCGCTCGCATAAGTCTTTACTCGAATTCTTGAATTATGACGCACAGATAAGAAATTGTACACCACATCAAATCTATTGGTTCTCGATGGGTAGTCAGCAGCCGTGACATCCATCAAACCCTTGAATTGCGCTGAAGTGTGATTCTTCAAAAATAATGCTGTTGGCCTCAAAGCTGAGGGCGCCACGTAAAGGACTAACTCATCCTTGTAAACTGAAAACTGCTGAATAAATTTAGGTAAGCATGCCATGATATATCTACCAAACTTATGTAACTCCTCGCTTTGTTCTTTATAAGTATCTGCTGGATTGACTGGTTGTACCCATGGAAGCCCTGGGTCCTCTCGAGGTAACTTATTAAGATCTGTTAACTCCTTCTCTTCATTAAACTTTATGCCACTAGTAAACAAACCTCTGATCCCGCAGGACCTTAACAAATTATTCCTAATTGTGGGGCGGTAGAACCGCAATAGCGTTCTACCATAGCTCATAATGATCCTCTATTAAGATAATGTTTACTGTGTTGCACTCTACACTGTTACTTTAATAATTGAAAAATTATCCTACTACAATTGGACGAGCGCATTGTAATACACACGACGAACAACCTCTTTTTTTTTTTTTTTTTTTCTTTGCTCGGGGTGAAATGCTTGGGTACCTTCGCTATTCTGAAAACAAAACCTTGGTACAGCTGGCCTTGTTTTGCGCTCGCTTTCAAATTTCGTCTTCCTCTATGAAAAAGATATACAGTGAAGGAAAGCTTTTGGCTGTTTGGAACCTCCAAGGAATAGCATATGGAGTCATCCATTCCAATGGAGTGTAGATTGACGTCTTTAGCCTAAGTAGTTTAAGATTTTGTAACCCATATGCTCATTGCTGAGCTCAGGCCTTTAAATGGTGGCAGCTATATTTAAAAAAAAAAAAAAAAAATCCCCGCGAGTAACCTTTGTTATATTTGTCGTAGATTTTTACGAGACTACGTTGCACTCCATTCGGCTAGCAGATCAAGCTTGTGCCGAGACAAGTACGCCATTTCTGAAAGAAAATTCGGAACATTAAAAAAAAAAAAAAAAAAAAAAGAAAAATCTAAGTCCTCTGGGGGCTTGCTCGACTGCGACTGCTATCGGCAGCAAAAGTGGCAATGCTTGGCAGCACTGACAAAAAAAAATTGATATTTAAGACTATTCCTATCTACCGAAGGTTGGCAATAATAGATAATAGTAAGCGAAATTGTCCACTGCTCTTACATGATACTAATGCGTCACTTAGTAAGCTTTTAAAATTCGAACACTGTATTTGCCTTTTTGTGAGCTTGTAATTGATCTCTACTTTACTTCTTTTCTTTTTTTTTTTTTTTTTTTAATTTTTTTTTCTTTTTTTTTTTTTTTTTTTTTTTTTTTTTTTTTTTTTTGAATTTCTTTTTCTTTTTCTTTTTCTTTTTTTTTGATTTGCTGCTACAGCTCGGTGCAGCAATTACAAGTTTCGCTAAGTAGGAGACGCTCGTATAACTATAGAGAAGGAATAATCTTCTAGCGAGGTTTCGCGGAATTTTTGTACAACTTTAGACGTGGCAGTAAGCGCGATAGCAGGCAGTGTTTAATACTTGGCACGATGAAGAAAAAAAAAAATCGCACTGTCGAAACCAGGAACAATAAATAGAAACCAGCTAAGAGGCTAGGTATACGTGACCTCTCCGACATGATGAAAGCAATAGTTAGAGGAAATTGTACTAGACTAAATATAGCACTTTATTGCTGCTTGTCCTTAGTAATTACTCAGTAGCAAGCACCAAATAGAGCATTAGGAGGAACCTTTAGAATTATTCGAGCGCCAGCAAAGTTGCCGCTAAAAAAAAACAAAAAAAAAAAAAAATAATTGTAGGCGTATATATATCAGCAAAATCCTCAAAATGCGCGGAGTATTGGTAGTAAAAGTGGGAGAGAATAGGAGCGTCGTTGTTATATAACGCTGTAATGAAACTTAGAGGTATAATAGGGTTAGCATCGTTGCTTTCAATAGTAAATGGTAAAAATTTGGATGGTAGTTTAAAACTAGACTTTGATGTTATAAGAGGAGATAATCGAAGAGATGTAGAAAGTGACAAGTCAGATGTTCTTTTAAAAAGAGACAATGATGCTAAGTTGGAAATTCTGAACAGCCAAACATATTATAGAGCACAATTAAAAGTAGGGTCTAATAATCAGGAAATGTCTTTGTTGGTAGACACGGGGTCGTCGGATATGTGGGTAATGAGCTCGGATGTAAACTGTAAAAAGTCACTGTCGGGAAGTAGCGGAGGAGGAAGCAGTACACTCGGTAGAAAGGGGAGAAAGCTTCCAGAAGAAGAAAATAATGGCATAAAGAATGAGGCAGCAGAGTCGGAGGGGTCATTAGAACCATCTAAGTCAGCAAACTTGAATAACAAAGATTTTTCGGTGATTCTGGAATTCACTGTAATGCCGAGTGGGGGTTCGTTCCCTTTCGGAGGTGGAAGCGGAAGTGGTGATGGCACAAGTATGTCTACTTCATTTGTCACCCTGGGTGGTGGAGGATCATCTGGCGGATCATCTGGAGGATCATCTAGCGGATCATCTGGAGGGTCATCTGGCGGATCATCTGATGGAACTACCAATACTTGTACTAGTTATGGCTCCTTTGCGACTTCGAAGTCGGACTCGTTCAAAAAGAATGACAGTGCTCCTGCTTTCGAAATAACATACGCAGATGACACAGGTGCGAAAGGTTTTTGGGGCCACGACAAGGTCGAATTCGGCGACACTAGTCTTGACGACTTATCTTTTGCTATTTGCAATGAGACCGAGTCCAATATTGGTGTTTTGGGGTTAGGATTGCCAGGTTTAGAGGCAACTTATAGCGGAACTAATTTGAAAAAACCAGGGTATGAGTATGAGAATTTTCCCATGAAATTGAAGTCGCAGGGCGCCATAAACAAAATCGTCTATTCTATATACTTGGGAGAGAGAAATGCGAAAAATGGAAGCATTTTATTTGGTGCTGTAGACAAAAACAAGTACTCGGGCGGTTTGGAGAAAGTTCCCATGGTAAATACACAAGCATCTGGTGGCCCAATTAGAATACAGGTCATTATAGACGGGATTTCTTTCAACAACAGTGGCTCTTCCAACTCCATCACTTCTAATCGCTACATTGCTTCATTAGACACTGGTTCTACATTAACTTACTTTCCAAAGGACATGCTTTCCAAGGTTGGTGATATCTTGGGGGGACAGTATTCTTCTGAGGCTGGATTGTACCAAGTACAATGTACGAAAGATGATTCGGTCGCTTTTGAATTTGACTTCAGTGGTAAAAAAATAAAAGTGCCCTTGTCTTCGTTGTTGTTAAATGAGGGAAATAGCTGCTATTTGGGTATTGTTAGTCAACAGGGAAACACTTTGTTGATCGGCGATAATGTCTTAAGACTGGCCTACTGGGTCATGGACTTGGAAAATAATGAAGTCGCATTAGCCCAGGCTAAGTATAATTCTGGTGAAGATATTGAGGCTGTGTCATCTTCGATTCCTAATGCTCTGGATGCTCCGAAGTACTCCCTGACTTCAGTCGATCAAAGTGCATCGGAAGGCTCTGCTACTGGACAAGCTAGCTATGGCTCCGGTGGTCATTCCTCCTCAAAGACCCAAGGTAAGTCATCGGGCGCTATGGGCAATGTGGAAAAAAGAGATTGGAAAGCTACTGTGTTCTTGTTCTTCATATCATTTTTTTCTACATTAGCAATTTGAGCACTTTCACAGTAAGCAGTTATAAAGATCATAACTATGTAAGTATTATTCGCTAGGTCGGAATTTTAAATTTAACCGTGAGGTAAATGTGTTTCCTACATTTATGTAAGATTAAGTAAGGTAAAAAATTACACAAAAATGGTAGCTCCTGGGTTTATTTAATTCTAATTTTATATAAAATTTATATATTTATATATATGTAGTTGGAACAGTATTGCTATAATATTTAGACAAGAATTCTAGGGATAGTGTGGCATAGACTTAGAATTATTTCTCTATTGTGCTCTGGGATACATAAAGATTTTTGATAACGAAAATTATTGTCAAAAAGTTGTTTAATAAGTTGCTAACTAAGTTAAGGCTGTCGGGTGGCAAGGAAGCCAAGAGGACAAGCGACAAGTAAGTAGTGCCATTTTTTGTTTTTTCTTTTTCTTAAATTTGAAGTAGATCACGTATTAACATTCTCAAGGGACGAGTCAGCCCGAGAAAACATGAGAAATACACCGAGGGAGGACCAAAGCACGAATAATCCAATTCCAAGAAGCTCCCTGGGGCGGGAAAATGATATCCAACGTAACGAGAATGAAGCTATTAGAGAGACGTCAAATGACAGTAGAGAAAACGAATTGCGCAGCGAAGTTTCTGAATCCCAGGATGAAATAGGGGTACCGCCAAATAGGAATGAGGAGAATCAAAGTAGCAGCGATACCGAAAGAGAGAACGCCGATGAAGCTGCGAGACCACCCTCTAATGCCGCAAGTAACTTGTTCGATGGTCTTATTGATAATATGTTAGGAATGATAGGGGGGCCTTCCGCTGGTAATGACGTAGCGGAAAATGAAGGCATTTCGAGAACAGCCCCTCAATTAGGAATGTCATCTGATACTGATTTATCTGGAAGGAATTCCGAAGGATTTGGGCGTGATCTTAGGGATAACTTACTGCCTGGTTCGAATTTAGAGGGCAGTGGTGGAGCCATTATCATTACTGTGAATTATGTATTCGCTGACGACAACAATGCCGAAAATAGAAACCGCTTAGGTGCGCTCTTCATGACATTACCTAACTTTCCTTCTGCACGAGACCCAAGGGTTATTCATGAATTCGTACGATTGGCGACTCAGATGGCCTATTCTACTTTGATAAACGGAGTCACCAAGGAGCATGGTATTACCACCGAAACGTTTGATTCATTCAAAATTAAGTCGTGTGAGGAAGTGTCTGATACGTGTACATGTCCTATATGTTTCGAGAAGTATGAGGATTCTCAGGGTAAGAAGAAACTGTTCGAGCAAAGTGATGACGTGGAACTGTTTTCGAAGAAAAGGCGAAGGTTAAACAGAGGCGACTCGCTGGTATATAGCGAATCGGATAGAGATTCAGCGTTTGAAGTGTCTTCTGCGGAGTCTACTGACAATAACCTGAGTTCCAATCGCCCTAAGTTATTATCCGAGGTGCCACCTTTGGAAGAACATTACCCAGTAGAAATGCCTTGCGGCCATGTTTTTGGAGCTTCGTGTTTATTTGAATGGTTAAAAAGTCACTCCACATGTCCTTTATGCAGAAACAGGGTTCATAGTGCGGCTGGTCTTCCTGAAGGAAGTGCAAATAACACGAACAATAGCATGAATAATAATAACTTTAGGGTCATAAGCCGAGCAAACCTTGCCGATATGCTTAATAACATGAGTGCCAACGGGAATAACTCAAATGAAAGATCTACTTTCACAAGAATATTCCGCCCTGACAACAATAGTGAAGAAAGAACTTTGGGAGAGGAAGGTGCCTTTTCCCGTATGATGTCAAACATCTTTCCTACGCTCGAAAGTGCATCTGGGCGGAATCGAGAAAGAAATAATGATACCAATAGCCAATCAGAAAATAGTTTTTCAAATCTTTTGTCTTACTTGAGGACATCAATGCGTAGGAATGACGATACCTTATTCCCCTCTGGTTTGTTCAGTCGAAGGACTACAGATGGTGTGGATACTGGACAAATAGGTAATCGTGATATATTTTCGGATCTACAAGAGATTTCTCGTAGAGGTCAAGAGCCTGGTAGTAATTCCGATAGAGAGAATAATGAATAAAGGGTTCAGTGATGCGTCGTGTTTGAACGTTAGAATTCATTTCTTGTATAGTGAAATTTTTAGGTGATTTAGTAGAGGGCCAAATGTTGCATTAAATATAGTACATATAAATCTTGCGTGACTCTGGGAGTTATTTACTTAAAAAATTTAGCAAATTTATTTTTCTCGGCTTCTCTTTTCTCCTCTATTGACTTTAAGGCCTTATCTAATTCATTGTTAATAACGGTATCTTGTGGTGCGTCATTGTGGGCCGCTCTAAACTCCTTTAGAGCACTCTCGTTTCTCTTTAACTCCCTGAATGAGATACCACGTCGATAATGTGCCTTAGCTGACTCCTGTGGAGATAAATTACTCATTTCTAATAAATACGTAGTGTAATCTAGTGCCTTATCAATTAGTCCCAATTGTAACGTTACCATTGAGAGATTGAGATAGAGTTTCTTTTTCAAATCCAAAAATTTTCTGGTCCACTCCGGCTCTCTTTCTTCATCGGGTATGAGTTCCATTACGTACCTCAATGATTTTTTATATTTTAAAAATGCCTCTCTTTTCCTTCCATTTTTCATGAGCAAGTTACCGCTCTCTTTTATAGTATTTCCCGCTTTAAAAGCCTGGTCAGCTGCATCTTTATCTATATGTTTGTCGTCGTCGGGATACTCTTCATACTTATCTCCTCCTACCTGATCAGAGCAAGAATTGTATTCTGGAATTCCCATGTTCTCATCCCAATCACCGCAATGTTCAATTCGAATGAGCTGCTCTTTCAACGGCTTGTCCTGTTTATCCGTATCTACCCTTTCCATTTGTCGCACTACAGGCTTACCATGAATAACTCTCCCGAAAACTGAGTATTTTCCTTTTAAATGTGGCTCCGGGAATGTTGTTATAAAGAATTGGCTACTTTCTCCATTGGATTCTGAATTTGCCATGCACAAATTAAATGGCTCGTCGAAAGAAAAGTCACTATTCTCTAATTCCTGGCCCTGTTCTGATGTCTCTAATAAGCTTCCTGTTCCAATTTCATTTCCAGAATACCCTTCTAGAGACATTCCATATTTCAAGTCCCCTGCTTGAACAATAAAGTTTTTTATAACTCTATGGAAGTAATTACCTTTGTAGGTTAGTATGTCATTATCCTTAGTCTTTCTTCCATTAACAATACCCTGAAAATTTTCAGCCGTTCTGGGTGCAAGATCAGAAAATAATTCTAAAACTATTCTGCCTATATTTTCTCCCCCAATAGATATGTCTAGATAGCAATATGGTCTAATTGCTTCAATTTTCATGGCCTATGAAACTCAAGCGTCCTTTCAATTTACTCTTACTCAGCTATCCCGTGGTATCTGTAGCTCTACATACGTAACTTTTTTTTTTTTTTTTTTTTTTTTTTTTTTTTTTTTTTTTTTTTTTTTTTTTTTTTTTTTTTTTTTTTTTTTTTTTTTTAAGTTGCATATCCATACTAAACTACTTGGGCATTATAAAGTTGTAAGTAAAGTACCTTGTTTGCATAGTGGCAACGGATGTTTTATTATGTTAACGTACTCTCGAGTTAGACTAGGTTTTTTGCTTGCGCAAAAAAGGTGGGCACTGAGCGGCGGCACCTATGAAGCAGCATTACAAGGTTCCAGGGAAAATGTCTATAAACTTTTAGAAAGGCACGATAGATCGTCCTATATATTATCACAATATATTCCAGATCCAGCTAGAGATGCATTTATTGCTATTAGGGCATTCCTTTTTGAAGTTAACAAAATTAACGACGGAGGAAGTGGTGGGAATACGGTATCATCGCAAGCATCGAGTCATTTGTCTGGCACTATGGGATTATCAACAGCAGACATGAAGTTCAAATTTTGGAGTGATAATCTAAATAAAGTTTTTGTGAACCCTGAATCAAGCGGCAACATCGGGGAGCCCATCACCATGTTGTTGAGAAATTCCTTGAAGGAAGATATAAATTTAGACATATCATACTTCTACCAGGTGCTACAGACAAGACGACATTTTTTACAGACCCGTTCGTTCAAGACAATAGAGGACATGTGCTCCTATGGGGAAGGTGTTCATTCTCAGTTGAATTACGCCACACAAGCAGCTTTGTTGTCACCTATAATATCACCTTCGTCTATACGGCTTTTGGAGCTCTCTGAAGACTTGCAATCAAATGTGAGTGATATTGCTGCACATATTGGACAAGCAAGTTCTATCAGCTCGATGATATTAGGATTGCCGTATTATAGTAAGACTAAGAATATAATTACTCTTCCTATACAAGTCATGAATAAACATGACCTATCTCAGGAATCCGTGTCAAGGGCTTTGCAAGGCCATACCAAAGATGAAGAAGAACTTAAGCATGTTTCAGAAAAACTAAAAAACTGTCTCTTCGACACAACAGTAGCTGCCAATGATCATATAATAACCGCAAGAACCAAACTTCAGCAGATAAAACAGGAAATTCCCGAAATAATTCAGCAGCATCCCGAGGAATCTACTATTTTAAAACAGAAGCTGAAATGGCGCAAAAACATTCCTGATTCCTTGTTCGTGCCCATGATGAGTGCTCTTCCTGTCTCATTGTACTTAGAAAAACTTGAAAAATATGACTTTGACCTATTTAATAAGAGGTTGAACCAACAGGAATGGCGTCTACCATGGCGCTCTTTCAGGGCTTATTATCTGAGATTTATATAGTTCTTTATCTTCAATTTAAACCATTTATCAAAGAAAAAAGCTATTTCTCGTAATTCAAAATAACAAATGTCGTGCGAGTCAAGCGCGCACATAAACACTAATGTCGACTACATGAGCAGAGTATTTCCCTACGAGGTATAGATCTAGAAGTACTTACCTAGTTGATTATATTTGTTTAACAGGCGCTATAATCGGTCGTCTGTACATAGAGATTTAGAGCCTAAGCAATGCAAGGCGAAAAGTCTAAGTCGTCTGATTCATCAAACAACCCTCCATGCGATTGTGAAATTGAAAATAGAGATCCCATGAGACAAAAAAATGTTGGAATTGACCCAAGTACAATAGTCATAAATGAGTGTATGATTGTATCGGCTTCGATGAGAAAACTATCGAGATGGTCTAAGAGCGGAGTAGCAACAATATTAGGAACCCCGGAGATACTTGGTGAAGAAGGCTCAATTGTCAGTAACTGGGGCTTAAATACGTACGTATCTTCAGGGTTTGGCAAAGGGAGTGAAAGGCAAGATAATCCTTTGTTATCGAGCTTTTTACAATTGCGTAACATTGTGACTGAAGCGGCAGACTTGTATGAAATCGATTCATTAACCCTTCTCCAACCTTTTTTGATGGTAATAAAAGCCCCGTCTACTTCAGGATATATCACATCTTTGGTATTGAACTCAGTGACAAAATTCTTCAGTTATGGGATTATTTCCTCTAGGTCGAAGAACCTACAGAGCGCATTAATTCAAACCTTATTCGCATTAACACATTGTCGTTTTGAGGCCGCAGACCAAGGCGGCGATGATGCAGTATTATTGAAAGTGTTAAAGCTTTTAGAAATTATTATGCAAAGTCCTTTGTCATCTTACTTGCCGAATGAAGTTATCTCGGAAATGGTACAGACTTGTCTCTCACTTTCTAATAACAAAAAGAGAAGTGAAGTTCTAAGACAAGCAGCAGAAATGACGATGAACATTGTGACGGTTCGAGTGTTTAACAAGCTTCAATATATCGAGCCCGAATGGTCAGAGGACAACTTGGTGACCAGTTTTTCTGGAACGTATCTTCCGGAAGATAGAATTGGAGGAACCGACGAAGCCAACTATAAAGAGGCATCGACATTGGAAGAGTATCAGAATGAAATATACAAAACTAGCGTAAATCATATGGCGCATTCAGAGATACTGCCGGGATCCGAGTATTCGAAAGAGGTTTATCCTACTGAAAAACCCTTTGGCGTTGCTTGCATGAATGAATTTATAGCGATCTTGGTGCTGATGATATCTCCGTCGAACCAGTATCGACACATGGAAAGCACTAGAGTTTTGGCTTTGGATCTATTAAACGTTGCTATAGAAATAGCTGGTAATGAATTTCCAAAGCATTCGACATTAATGAATACTGTTTCCGATCCAATAGTCAAGTATTTGCTTCAAATTATTGTCACGGCTGAGACCCCTGCATTATTACTGGCTGCCTTGCAATTGTTCACGACTATTACAATTGTGATGGATAAATGCTTGCGCCCCCAGTTTGAGTTATCTCTTACTTTACTTTTCAACTCAATTTTGCCTGAATCAATAAAACAATCATCTATAAATGGTAATCGTACATCATTGGCTTCTCGGTCTTCCACTTCAAAAGAGATGTTAATCGAAGCTTTGTCATTATTATGGATAAGGTCCCCAGCATTTTTCTCCGACCTATTTATTAATTTTGACTGTGATTTTGAACGAAGCGATTTAGCAAAGGTAGTTTTGAGTTATCTCTGTACATTATCGCTACCTGAGTCGGCCGAGGTATCCAGTGACAGTGTTCCTCCAATTTGTTTGGAAGGTGTGCTAACATTCATATCCAATGTTTTCGAACAGCTTAAGACATTGCCTCATGAGCTTGATGTTACTACTATTGCACAGAACGAGTTGTTGACCAAAAAGGAGAAGAAGCAATCATTTGTTGAGTGTACGAAGGTATTAAATAAAGATCCTAAGGAAGGTATCGAGAGGCTAGCAAAGGATGGATTTTTCGAAACTACTGACGACACTGAGAAATTGGCTGAATTTCTTTTTACTAAATCTGATAGATTGAACAAGCAAGTTTTAGGAGAATACTTGGTGAAGCCTTCAAACCAGAAATTATTAAGCAGCTTCATTGATCAATTTGACTTCGCGAATATGAGAGTGGATGAAGCCTTGCGACTTTTGTTGAAGAGCTTTAGATTACCGGGAGAGTCACAACAGATAGAAAGAGTAGTAGAGAGGTTTGCCGAGAGGTATGTTGTGTGTCAGAAAACTGTTGAGCTTGATCCAAATGAGCAAATTGAACTAGATATAGATGCCGTCTTTATATTATCATATTCCATTATCTTGTTGAATACTGATCTTCACAACCCTCAAGTGAAGAAGCAGATGGATTTAGAATCATACAAACGAAACGTAAGAGGTGTGTATAATGGAGGTGACTTTCCGGAGTGGTATCTTTCGAAAATTTACCACGCAATAAAAGAGCGGGAAATAATCATGCCAGAAGAGCATCATGGGACGGAAAAATGGTTTGATGACGTTTGGAATAATATGATTAGATCTCTTTCTTCTAAACAAGAGAAGTTGAACTATGCGGACTTTAACAACTTTCAAATATGTCAATTTAATAGGGCCTTATTTGAAAGTGTAGTGGATGATGTTATTAACACGTTAGTGACAGTGTTCGAGGAGGCCACCGACGACCACATTGTAACTAGATTGATGTCTTCAATAGACAAATGCGCCACAATTTGTATTAGATTTAAACTATTTTCTTCCCTAGATAAGTTGGTATATGAGTTAGCAAAGTTGACTAACCTCACTGGAGATATGCTGAATGTACATGTAATGAGTGAAAGTGTCCGTGACGAGATTCCTGAAACTCAAATTAGAATACGTTCAAATAATGAGATGATCACAGTAACTCAAATGGCTGTTTGGTTTGGTGGGGAATTTAAAGCCCAGATATCGACAGTGGTATTATTTAGGCTTCTCAGAAAAGCCAACTATAAAGTTACGAACGCTTGGCTGAAAGTGCTAGAAATCATAATGACATTCTTTGAAAATTGTTTAATCAATCCGAATGTATTCCCCCAATTTCAAGAAATTAATCACTTGGAGCCTATCGAAAATGTTAAAGCTCGTTATGTTATTAACAGATCAAAGCCATTAAGAGAAAGTGGTATTTTGTCTACTTTTTCTTCGTTTTTGAAAGGCTATTCTGATATACCTCCGGAGCCATCTGATCAGGAAGTTGAATCTACTCTATCCACAATTGACTGCGTCAGATCGTTAGGGATACAGAGACTTTTTGAATTTGTTGACAGGGATTCGGAGGAAGAGACAATATTTCTTATCAGGCTCCTATTGGACTTCTTACCAACATACTCAAAAGAGAAAGCAAGGTTCTTCGAGGAAGAAGTATTATTTCTCTTGGAATTATCTATCTTCTACTGGCTAAAGACAGATAAGGACAGATCTATTTTCGAACTTATTAAAGGTAAGTTAAAAGATTATTCAAGTTCTCAGCATATTTCAATGAAGAATAGATTCCGAATGAAAGCTTATGACTTGATACTTCTTCAAAAAAGCGAGTTCTCCCTGAGAGGTGACGTCTCGGACATTATAGAGGTTCTTAGTAAATGTGAACATGATGTGCTTGTCAGTCAGGGAACCTCGATAATATACCCACTATTAAAATTGATAGAGAGAGACCCTTCGCTAACAGAAAGCTTATTAGAAGATGAGAGATACTGGACGATCTTAAGAATGCTTGGATCGACTCCTTCGTATTCTCGATTAATTTTGGACTTTATTGAAAACAAAGTGCTTAAACATCGATCAAGGATCA
Source organism: [Candida] glucosophila (assembly GCA_030572315.1). NCBI lineage: Eukaryota > Fungi > Ascomycota > Pichiomycetes > Serinales > Debaryomycetaceae > [Candida] glucosophila. The sequence goes on along the minus strand of JAJLZR010000001.1, from coordinate 455,747 downwards.
CAGAGTCAAATCTTATATCAATACTAGGTGTCCTAGATGAGATTTCATCGAGTGGTGCTATAGCATCGCTGTGGGAGTTGGACATGGAGCAGTTGAAAATTTCGGGTTTAAAATCAGAAACAGAGAATACTTACTTTAGGGATCTTATAAATGTGTCAATTTCTTCGGTTACACTCACAGCGGAATTCAATAACTCGGAAGCCTTAGATTCTGAAAAGAGGTATGCTTTACTACAGGCTATTGCACATCAATGTTTCAATCCGTGCCGTGAAATAAGAAGACATGCTTTGAATATATTAAAACATGTGGTATTATCATCGGAGTTGCATAGCAATACATCGACTGAGGGTGTCTTTGTGAACGGTATTTTTCCCTTAATGAAGGAACTTTCCAAAGTGGATGTGGTACAGACAGATACGAAAGGGTTTTTAAAGACCCAGATAGATTTATTGTCCTTGGTGAGCAAAATATTTTTGCACTACAGTGGTCTGCTTGACATTGAAAGTGTTCAAAAAGTATGGTTTGGAGTGTTAGAATATTTCGCAATTTATAACACTTTTAGCGAAAAATTTGGCTCTGGTGAAAATTTAGTCCAAGAGTTTGGAGGAGAGCTTCTCGAGAATATGATCTTGGTATTGCTCAATGATGAAAATGCTTTACGTCATAATCAAGAGTTTTGGAAAATCTCCTGGGAAAAGATAGGTAAAATATATCCACATTTAGAAAACGAAGTATCCGCTCTGAAAGGACAAACTGAAAGTCAAGGATCAAAAGAATGTAGTGAAAGGTCTAACGATACTAATGGTGGTATTGTTGAGCAAAATAAGGAAACACTTTCTGAAAAGCAAAGGAGCGAAGAACTAGATTAATCTATATAAATCATGTCCGCGAAGTGAGTAGAATTCCTGTGTGTAGGCTGAATATAAATTTTTGATATAACGCTTTCTTACGTCAGTAATCTAATCTTGAATGACTGAGAAAGGTTCCTACGGGGAAAGGGCTAGGGTACATCCTTCGCCTATAGCGAGGCGCCTATTAAGTTTGATTGAGACGAAGCAAACTAATCTATGTGCTTCAGTTGATCTTACGACAAGTAAAGAATTTTTGACATTAATAGAAAAATTAGGACCTTATATTTGTCTTGTAAAAACACATATAGATGTTATTAGCGATTTTTCTTATGAAAAAACTATCCTTCCTTTGTTGGATTTGGCTAAGAGGTTTCAATTTATGATTTTTGAGGATAGAAAATTTGCAGACATAGGGAACACAGTTAAGTCGCAATATAGTGGGGGCATCTATAGAATTGTTGAATGGGCAGACATAACAAATGCCCATGGAGTCACAGGGCCAGGTATAGTTCAAGGATTAAAAGAAGTCTCACAGACAGTTGAGTCTCCCCGTGGGCTAATGATGTTGGCAGAATTATCTTCAAAAGGCTCTTTGGCACACGGCGATTATACTCGTGGTACGGTCGAAATTGCGAAGACTGATAAAGAATTTGTAATCGGATTTATAGCACAGCAAGATATGGGAGGCATTACCGAAGGCACTGAAGATTTTGATTGGATTACTATGACCCCGGGCATTGCTCTAGAAGAAAAAGGTGACTCCTTGGGACAACAATACAGAACTGTAGATGAGGCTATTGCGACAGGTTCAGATATTTTAATTGTTGGTAGAGGACTCTATGGAAAGAACAGAGACCCAGTAGCGGAAGGCCAGCGATACCGCGACGCTGGTTGGAAAGCATACTTACAACAAAGGAAATAGAGTTTACACCAAATTGTTTAATATCTATTTACAGTTTATTCAGTTCACTCTATTTATAATCCGGCAATAAATAAATTAATCAGGTGTTACATGGTATATCACATTGTATCATCAATAGCGTCTGACATTTTGGTTCTCATAATCTCAAACACAAGAAGCCCAACAGAGCTAGAAGGCATTGTCATCAAAGCATTTCTTCCAAACCCTTTATAAGCCACTTGAAATAATGATTTACTGGTTTTTTTACGTAAATCTAATAGTTTGTGGTAAGTTGTAATATAGGAATTGTAGTATAACTTTATGAAGGGTTCTGTTTTTGACTGTGCAGCGTTATGTAAGTCTAGTGCTTCCAAGCGCGATAAATGAATATTCTGAATTTTCGTCATAGGATACTGAATTGCCATCAAAATAAAGGCAGCTGATGCTCCTGCTATTAATATAAAGGAAGAATGCAAAATGCGTACAAACCGTTTTTCCTCCAAATTTTTAGCCCTCTCATTGTGAAAAACGACGTCCGCATCACACTTCCTAAAAGAAAGTCGGCGTACAATACTTTCTCTAACCTTTCTGTAAGTCAAGATACTATTGTAAGTCAAAAGGTATCCTCGAGTTTTAATAGTCTCAAATGTAGAAAAATAAAATGCAAATCCTAAACTTTCTTTGACTAATGAAAACCCATATCCAGCAAAAACACCAATGACACCGATTTGTCTTAGTTTTCGAGCCCCAAAAGTCCACAAATTCCTATCTTTTCCATCGAGAATCTCAGATATAGACAGCCTAGTATATATCGCATCCACTGGTGCGGCTGCTAAAGATTGTAAAGCACCTGCTAACAAACCAGCTTTCCATGTATCGGAGTACGAATATAGAATGGCGTTCTCTATTGGTCCAGAAATTCTTTCTCTACGGCCCTTACTCAAATAATCTAATGAAGTTAAGTAAGTACTGTATAATATTATACCAGTAGCCGAATTGGCAATTAATGGTGGAAGAACTTGTTTAGGTATGAAATCCCAACCTTCTTTCCGAACGACGTTAACTAACATTCCAATAGACGAATGCGTAGAAAACTTGTATGGTTTCAAATTTATTTTGTCATGCTTCTGAGCCATCAACCTCACATAAGATAGATAATCGAAACGAGACGGTCTAAATAATTTTACAGGTGCCCTCAAATACAACGTCTGCACTTGAATAAAAAGTGCGCGAACACCGGCCGTAGATAATGATACAACTCTCTTGTTATTTATGCCTTGATTAGTGTGGCTTATAGGTTCAGTGCTGGATTCATAATTGTTTGGTCTTTGCTCTATATCTCTATCATTTTCCTTTGTTTTATGTGATGACATTAGCTCCTTGTTGATGATTCTTTCAAAACCCCTTTGTTTTGAAGTATCCATAGATAAGTCAGGTTCAAAAAGAATTCACGATCTGGCCTACCGTTCACAAACCATCTACTCTGAGCTTGAAATAATGCTAAAAAAAAAGTCAAGCAGTATACATTTGAAATGTAGTTCCACGCTATGTTCGAGACAAGTTGACATGCGTATATGCAGGTAATATATATTAACTTCTATCAAGCTGCTACAGATCTCTATAAAGGAAGATCTCACTCTGCTTGAAATACCTTCGAGAATCCTCATCAATAAGAACCAAAGATAAATAAGTTCTAGTTGAGAATTTTTTGTTGACATCCCTGTAAGTGGGGCATAAATCAAAGCCGCGTAGAAATAAACGAATAGGTATTGTTTCGCCCTTAGCAGGAGCACCATCCATTATTTCAAACCTGACTATTGTAGAACTATCAGTCACTTGATTAGGTGGAGATCCAACGGTTTCTCTACGAATGAGTGATATTTCCATGTGTTTGATTTTTAGTCGAACAAGTAAGAAGAATATTTTACCAACAATGACGTCTTTTAGAGAAAATGAGGATTTCAGATATTCAAAGTCGATGTGTAAACAGTCTTCTATTCCAACATCCATCCGCACTGCACTCTTTGAAGACACTTTAGCCACATCTTTACTTGGCGAGTTGGCATTCTCTTCCTCGCTCGTAATAGAAGACTTATACTGATACACCCATAACTCCTTTTCTCTGGTGATATCGGTAGAATTCCTGGAAACTGTCACCCTGAGAACATATTTCAAATTGGCGTTGATCCCCCTGTAGCTCTCATACTGCTTCTCCACGTTTCTGAATTCAAACGGGTAAGTCTCTACATGACTTAACTGTGAGGGTGCTGCTAGTTCATTAGCAAGTGACAAAAAGTCATTTGAAGATACTGAGTCCACATTAGTCTCAATTGTACCCAACAATTGAACTTTAATGCCACTATGCTCAATCCTTTTGCCTTCCTTAGTTCTTATGTGAACCACACCTTTTACACTTTCTCCGTCTTCGTAAATTGGCAATTTGTCGACAGGCCCCCCTTTACTCCTGACGTCCACATGTCTTCGCTTGTATTCGTCATTCAAGCGGATTTCGATGTCTAAAGGTGTCTTGAACAACATAGACATGCTAAATGTTGATACTTGTCTAGCTTAAAAAAGGTTGATAGGGTTCCTAGTTATCTCATTATATACAGTACTTTCTTCTTGGTACAGACCATGACAATAAGCTTAGACAGCCTTTATCTTATGCTTGCAGCTACAAGTACTGGAGCAATAGAATGTGGCGTGTTTCTTACTATTATCTGCTTCTACAGCAACTAGAGGCGATGATGCTATAGACATTCTTATAAAAATTTTTCGACTGGGAGAAATGCTTCTACATGATTGTGATTGTTCAAAAAAAAAAAAAAAAAACACATACGAAAACTAACAATATCCCTCTAACTACTCCGAGAAATAGAATAACTGTAGCCTATTATAATCGAAGTGGCAGCACTAGGTTTACCGCCTTACAATTATGTTCTATGTGCACTCGACTTGAACCCACCAGACCAAAATAAATGCACGATTTCTCAACAGCCTATGGACTCGCGACAAAATAAGCGAATAGCTTCAAAAAGTAAGTCTTTAAGGTAACCTGTAAAATCCTTGAGAAATTTTGCAGATAAGCAGGGGGTCCCTCTTAATCCTGACGAAGTGAGAATAGCAAAGTAAGGTTGAAATAGTAATAGCTCGCAGAGCAGGACGTGTTTAAGTTAATGCTAGATGCTTACAGGGGCATCAGATATTGTAGGAATGGCAGCATCTGATGGAGAAGGCGGAAATAAAGCACCAATTAAACCAGTGGATGCAGTGGTTGCATTGTATGACTTCATGGGTGACAGGCGGACTCAGCTTTCATTTGGCTTGGGGGACGTAATTTATATCTATACAAAAGATGATAGCGGATGGCTAGACGGAGTTTTGATGTTACCGAGCGGAGGATATGCAAGAGGATGGGTGCCTTGTACTTACGTGAGGTCAGTATATTATCTCGAGCCTTCAAATACGAAATTGGACAGCACAAACCAAGTGGATACGTCTACCGCTGCTAATACAGCGGCGAATGTACTACTACCCACATTTGCGGGGCTTCTACAAAAGAATACGCAAGAGTATAGGAAGGAGACATCGGCTGATGCGACACGAAAAAGCTCCTTGGTAAGCTTTGCTAGCTCAGAAGGAAGCGACGTCAAGGGGAACGACGTCAAGGGGAAGCCCACAAGCAGCACGCCTACAAATAGGCGTAATAGTAATACTAGAACGAATTCATCGCTGGAGAGTCTAAATGACTATATTGTTGATGTTGAGAAGGCAGAAAAAATGATAGAGGAATATCGTCAAAGAACAGGAAAAGAGGTGTTTTGTGTCACCAAACCTACAGTGAGCGGTGATATTTTATGTTACATTGAAGAACTTGATATTTATACGTCGTCACCACCACTTACGGTATACGATAAAGAAACATCAAATCGAAGAAATGTTGACTTATTTTCTAGCAGTGAATTGGAGGAACCTCATTTTGTCGACATCAATACGGACTCCTCCGTACTCAACGACTTTTCCCAAGACTTTATCAGTGAGGAACTAGTGAAGAACATTAGTGGAAAGCTAAATTTGGATTCGGACGCATCTGCTTTACTGATCTCGAAAGGGTCGGATTATAATGCTTATCATCATTTTTCGAAGTGCCTATTTGCGTTTGATGGTTTATTCTATAATTATTCGGAAGACATAAGAACTTGGCAAAGTTTGGAAGAAACATTTCATACAAATATGCATCAATGTCTTCGTTCTTTGAGAGAACGTGACATAAGGATATTTGGATATTATTACGAAAAGTTGTCAAATGTAATTCTAAAGATCGTTAAGAGCACGAAGTTATTACGCGCAGACTTTATTGGTTCGGCATATGAAAGCTCAATAAGAGGAAAGTTGAAAAAAATCATTTACCTTAACGCGCAAATGTATGTTAACAGTATTCTTCAATTCGATGTTTTAGAGGGTGGTCATGATTCTGAGTCACGTGAGAAGGAGAGTCAAGAACAAGGTAGCTGTCCTTTGGCCCCGATTGATCTGGGCCAAAGCTTTTCTTCACCTGATGCGAGAAAAGAGGGGCTTGTGTTGAGTCAGACAGTTTCGAGCCTCATAAAAATTTTGTCGCATATCAGCAAAGCCAAAAAAGTCAAACGTAGCGATTATGATGTTCCAGAAGACGAGGATGACGAACAAGATCGTTCTGATTTTCTTCCACAAATATATCCCAGATTTGTCTGCGACGACTTTAATGGCGGAAATTGGTGTAATCCATTTCTCGGAATCTCGGAATCAGTATTCAATGCTAGCGGCGAACTCTTAAAATTGAAAAGCCGCTCGAAAAAAGTTATTGACCGAACCTCCGTTGACTCTATTACTTCGTATTGCAATGAATTGAAAGCTTTGTCCGAGGACATGAAAGAAGCGCTTTTTTCTGTGCCGCATATGGACGACACGCAAAGGAACGCAAGAAATGACTCAATGTCTAGGCAGATGTACAGATATTTAAAAAGTGCGAGTGCACTATGTGATCAGCTCGAATCGTTGGACTTTACTATCTTTTATCTTATGGACAGATATAATCAATCTGGGAACAAGCTAAAAAATTTTAGTTCGAACAAAATAAATGAAAGTTCTGCGGATGCTTTAAGGGTAGATTCAAAGGTGGTGGTGGATTTCTTTGAACTAAAACAATTATATCATACTTCATTATCTAATGTAATAATGGCTGTGCAGTCTTTAAGTATAGATGATCCTGAGGTCTTCAAGGCAATCGAAGATGAAAACTTCGACTTGGATATACCACGTGATGACGCAGAGAAAGAAGCTTACGATCTCTACCGTCTTATAATCTCACAAAATTCTAAAGGCGAAAATCTGGCGATAATGGTTGACCGGGACAAAGTATTGGAAGAAGATTTACAGGCACTTGTGAAGTTACTTGACCTAATTTCATCGAGCTTGTGGTACTTAATGGAAGAGAGAGAGAGCATCTTAAACTTTGCTACTAGGATTTTGCACAGTGATTTCGGCATGCACTTACTATTGACCGAGCGGAAGAATACAATTTATTCAGACAAGCAGGATATGGTCACTTTTTATCCAGACCATTCTTCAGGTGGTATCCCTTGGTATTTAGAAATTGACGCAAACAATGAGTTACTTGTTGATTTGTCGGGGAATGTCAAGGGCGGTACTAAGAGAGCATTAGTGGCGTACTTATGTCAACAGTCCAATAATAATTCGGACTTCGCTACTATTTTCTTGATAACTTTCGCTGGATTTATGAAAATCGATGAACTAATTGGGCTAATGATTGAGCAGTTCAAAAGAGACGCCCCAGTGGGTCTATCATTTGAGGAGTACAATATATGGGTAGCGAAGAAACAGAATCCCACTCGAGTACGAGTCTTGGAACTTATGAAATTACTCATAGAAAAATGCTGGGTCAATTCATATTACCAGGAACCGGTCCTTAGAAAGTGGTTGGCATTTATTCAACTGCCTTTAGTGAAGAAGTCACCTTTAAGCAGAGCAATATCTCATAAACTTCAGCATCTTTTGGCAAACGGTAGACCAAGTGACAAAACTAAGTTAGGTAGTACCGTTTCTTCGATTTCTTCAACTAAAGGATTACATTCTTCAATTAAGAAAATGAGGTTATTTGATATAGATCCTACTGAGATGGCTAATCAACTAACCTTCATTGATTCAAGTATCTTTCAAAAAATTAGTATTCATGCATGTCTCACGAAAGTATGGGGTCAAAAAGGTTTTTTGCGTGAGAACATCGATAGTATTACTGAAATAATTAAGAATTCTAACCAACTAACTAACTTTGTGACTTTTATGATATTAAGGAAACCGGAACTGAAAAAAAGAAGCCAAACCATTGCTTATTTTATCAAGGTAGCGGAGCGTTGCAGAACTCTCAATAATTTTTCTTCTATGACAGCTATTATTTCGGGCTTATATTCGTCTTCAATTCATAGATTGAAGAAAACATGGGAAGTCACAGATCCTACTCTTTCAAGAAGCTTGCAAAATATGAACAAGTTGATGAATTCTGCCAGAAATTTTTCTGAATACAGGAATATCTTGAGGTTTTTAGGTCCAGAACCATGTGTTCCTTTTTTTGGGGTTATCTTGAGTGACTTAACCTTCGTGTTTCATGGCAATCCAAATTTTTTACTAAGCAAGGGCCTTTACATTAATTTCTACAAGCAAGCTAAAACTTACGACATTGTTAAGGACATAACACGCTTAAAGTCTATACCCTATAATATTCAAGAAAATCCTGAAGTACAAGGTTTTCTTAACTTATGGTTTGACAAATCACCAAATTTCGAAGAACAGTATCGGATGTCTTTACATTTGGAACCAAGGCATCCTAAAAGCTCCTCAAGACCTCATCCTCTTGAAAAGCTCTCTCGATCGAAGCATTAATTTTTTGTAGTAAACATACCGGTATGTTTGACTAGTGTAATAAATGGTAAGATTTAATCACGTGCGCACTTTATGTAGAATAAACTTACAAATTCCTAATGGTATGGTAGGAGTAGACGATACTATGTTCTCTAAGTTGCGAAATTTTTCTGAAGACTTTGCCAAATCTATAAATGATAGTATAAATGACAAAAATATTGAACTGCATTTAGCTGGACAGAAGAACCCTTCGGTTCAATTAAAAAATGAAGCACAAGTTCTTGGTAAAGCGACACCGGATGCCGAAAGCCTTAAGCAGCCAAGCGATGAAGCCATAAGAGTAAGTGTAAGTGACTCGAATAATGAATCTCGAGACTCTAAAAATGAAGAAATTGATTTCAATGCGCTCCCTATTGTAGTGAGGGCAAAATTAAGGAAATTTAACAAGTATGAGGAGAAGTATCCCGTTTTATTGGAAGCCTTCAAGGTCGAAAAGCGTAAGGCAGCAGTCATTCCGGCGATAGAAAAGGTACTAAGAGAAAATACGCCTATTTCAAGTATCTCAGAAGCAGGAGCGCTTGTTGAATACCTCAATGGACTTAACGAAAAATCGACGTTACTCCAAAACGAGATCCGAAATTACTCGACAAGTAATTCTAGTCTAACAAAAAGAATTAAGGAGCTTGAGCTTAGGCTTTCGGAGTCTAAGTCTGACGGTGATAAAGGAGCTGGATCTGAAGCGACGATTGAACATTTGCGATCAGACGTAGAGAGTCTAAGAAAGGAAAATCTGCAGCATCGCCTTGATATTTCATCTTATAATTCAGAAATCGAAAATCACAAGACAAGAAGTTGTAGTCTATATTCTGATATTAAGGAGTTGGAAGATGAGATGGAGTCGTTAGTTTTAGCTTCGTTTGGCTCTGGATTGTCTGAAGGATGTGACGCGAAAGAGATCAAATTTGATGAGGGTGATAAACTAAAGGAAGACTCAGAACAAAAGTTTGATGGAAATTTTAAATATGATCTCAAGTCTATGAGAAGTAAAGTAGAAGCGTTGAGAAAACGAGTGAAGGACTATCAGGATAGAATTAATAACCTAGAGAAAATGTTAGAGAATAAAGGTCTTGATGCAAATAAATCAAAGACAGAAGAAGCGCAAGATGATTCAGCAAGGCCGTCTTCCTCCGGTTCTGCTAATAAAAAGAAAAATAAGAAGAAGAAGAAGGGTACTTCTGCTACCGGGACCGTCGTGCCAACAAGCACCCATAAACTGTCACCTAAGTCCGACCAAGATGACGAGTCGAAGGAGTCAGACAATAAAGGTAGTTCATTACTTTCTGAGCTTGAGAAAAAAAGCGATATAATTAGTGACTTAACCTCACATATTGAGCAATTGGAAAAGACATTGAATGAAGTAACGGAGAGCTCTTCTAATTTCCTCGCAGAGAAGGATAATCTTCTTGAAGAAAATAAAGACAGAAAAGCGATGCTAAACCAAGCTAACGAAGAGATCGAAAATTTGCGTGATCTGCTTAAGCTCGTAAGTGAAGATTTAGTTCAAGCCAAAGAAGACATAAAGAAAAGCAAGAAAGAGGCTGATGACTTGGATGATGCAAGAGCAAACAAAAACTACGAGGAAAAAACAGCACTTTTAGAAAGAGATCTCACTAAATGGAAGAGCGAGGTAGATAAGCTAGCTGATCTATTTGAAAATTCGAAAAAAGACAATAGGCTTTTAAAAACTGAACACGAAAGATTAGACTCTGAACTTAAAAAGTCACACACAGAACACGAGACCTTGTTAACGGAAAAGAAGAGCTTGACCGATAGGATTCAGGAGTTGAATAAAATAAAGAGCAACGATGCTTCCTTAAAATTGGAGATTGCCTCTTTGAAATCATCCATAGATAGCAAAGATCAAATCATTGGTGATTTAAAAGCTAAGGTTGAGAACTTAGAGAAAGCGAAGGATGATCTTACAAAAACAAGTGGTCGATTGAGATCAGAACTCAAGGAATTGTGGAACAAGAACTCGAATACTCTTTCGGAAAACAGCACTTTAAAGTCGACCCAGAAAGCATCACAAGAGCAGATAAAATCGTTAACACTGCTGCTAACTAATCTGCAGAGGCAATTTCAGGAGATTTCTAGTGAACTTGAAAATTTAAAGCTGTTACAAGAGTCTTATGAGAAAGAAAAATCCTCGAGATCTATCGATTTGCAAAGCTTCAAGCAACAGTATGATGAATTGGTCATGAAGTCTAAAGAGGCTACCAAGAAAATAGAAAGTTTAGAAGATGAGCTTAACGAGTCTAGGTCGCTTCTTCAGGAAAAGATAAGAGATACTTCTAGTGTAAGGCAAATACTATTGGAAGTGGAAGCTAATAGTAAAAACAAAGACGACGAGTGGAGACTTCGAATGGACCGTACAATGGAGGAAAAAAAGGAATATGATAACAACCTTAATTCGATATCAAAAAAGAAACAAAGGGAAATTGATGAATTGAAATCCATAAATGAAAATTATTTATCCAAGATACAAGATCTAGAAAACAAACTTGTAGAGGTGACCCAAAATTACTCGCATTCAGGTAATGCTTTAAGCAATGTACAGGTCTCGGAGGCCAGCAAAAACGATTATGAGGAGGCAAGAAAGACAATTGATGTGATGAGAGAGTCACTTCTGACTTCAACAAAGAAGGTACATGATTACGAGAGTATGGTTTCTGTCTTGAAGAAACTCAATGAAGAAACGAATGTCAAGTTTGAGAGATTGTCTAAGAATTACAAGATGTTGTCGCAGCAATATGATCAATTAAGGCATATTAACGATGGGCTAGCGTCAAACACTGGTGAACTGTTCCTGTCTGTAAAATCTCCTTCTAGCACAAGGACTTCATTAGAACGCACGAGAACCTCTTTAGAACAAAGTTACAGCGACCCTGAAACGGAAATAAATATAGCTTATCTCAAGAATGTTCTTCTAGGATTTTTTGAACATAAGGAACAAAGAAATCAGTTATTACCCGTGATAAAAACACTTTTTCACTTCAATAGAGAAGATGAAAAAAAATTTCTTGTAGCCATTAAGTAGTTTTTTAATGCATGCATATTTGAGTTGCGACTCATTTAATATATTTCTTTAGCGACTAACATCTACTGAAATGGGTGACCCTTTTGAGCAAAAGAAACAACACATTCTTAATGGGCTAAACTTAACCAATGAAGGGTCTCCCGACGCCTCTCCGAAGGGATCCATAGACCTGAAGTGTTTACCTATTATAAATTTAATAAATTTCAAAAAGAATATGGTGACAACTTCTTCATGTTCTGGGCGAGTATCGGTATATTTACAGGGCAGGAAACTGCAGAGCTTAGGAACATTTAGCGAAGGATCAAAAGGAAATGAGGGACATTGGCTTTTCATCACACACGATCCAGAGAATGTGTCGAATTGGTCTCGAAATTTGAAGTTCATGCAAGTTAATCAAAACAGCATAAGGGATGTCTCCATATCGGATTCCCGTCACATTCTATATAAGTTTGAGCCATTTATTTTACATGTTAAGTGCAAATCTTTAGATACAGCTGGATCTTTATACACAGCAGCGATGAACACCGGCTTCAGAGAGTCAGGAATTGGAACGAACTTTAATGTTGCTATAAGAACGTCCATAAGACTTGACGTTCCTATTGGATACTATGATCCTTTAGAAGAGACTATATGGCTATATGTCAGTGAAGAGTACCTAGCGTTTTTGGATAAATTGTCGGTGGAAAAATTTAGAGAGAACTTCACTAAAATAGACTTATTGTATAAGGCAATTGAGCTACTTGATGATGCAGACTCTCTACCGGATACCAGGGAAACTAAAGAGCAACGCAGAGAAAGAAAAAGAAGAGAAGGACTTGCTAAGAGGGACGAACTTCACTTCCAAAAAGCTTCTACTCTTGGTCAATGAGCTCTTTTCTTACTAGAATAACGAAAGGAAAGGTCTTTATCGATGTCATAATTTAATGCTGATATAGTCATTTAATAGACTTTGCTTGTTATCGTGCTAAGTCTCCGTTTTGGAGACTTTTTTATACTCTTCAAGGTCCATCGAATGCTCTTTGAGTACAGATTATGTCAGCATTATGAGTAAGAAATTTTTCAAATCATTAAAAGCACCAGGAATTTTAAAAAAAGTATAAGAAATAAAGATGTCAGGGTTGAAAGAGAAATTGGATAAATTGACTCTTGAGGAGGTTCAGAAAGCCCAGCAAGAAGAAATAGCAATATTGGGAGAAGATGGCGAGCCATTGTCCAAGAAGGGGTTGAAGAAGTTGGAGAAAGAGAAGGAAAAGGCCCGTAAGAAGACAGAAAGAGAACAGCAATTAGCTAACGAGAGGGCCGCTAAAGAGGCTAAGGAGGCTGAAGATCCAGCAAAATTGAATTATGGAAAGCTTTCATTGATTAATTCCTCAAGGAGGACAGGAGTCGTAAGAGCACAGATTAAGGACTTGTCAGCTAATGACGATGGAAAAGAGGTTATTTTGAGGGCGAGATGTCACACCTCTAGACAACAGGGAGCTACAATGGTTTTCTTAACTTTGAGACAACAGGATAATTTAATCCAGTCATTGCTTAAGGCGAATGGTGAAAACGTTTCGAAACAAATGGTGAAGTGGGCTGGATCTATTAACTTGGAGTCTATATTGTTAGTTCATGGTGTTGTGAGAAAGGTCAAGGAGCAAATCAAATCTGCAACTGTTCAGGATGCCGAAATCCACATCACAAAGTTGTATACCATAGAAGAAACACCAGAACAGTTGCCCCTTTTAATTGAAGATGCCTCACGATCTGAAGCGGAGGCTGAGGCAGCTAAGTTACCAGTTGTGAATTTAGACACACGTTTAGATTCTAGAGTGATTGATCTCAGGACAACTACGAATCATGCCATTTTCAAGATTCTGTCTATGGTGTGTCATTTGTTCAGAGAGTTCCTTTCTCAGAAAGGTTTTCTTGAAATCCACACCCCAAAAATGGTGGCAGCTCCTTCGGAGGGAGGTGCAAATGTTTTTGAAGTTTCTTACTTTAAAGGTAAGGCATATTTGGCTCAATCGCCTCAATTTTATAAACAACAATTGATAGCAGCTGATTTCGAAAAAGTTTTTGAGGTTGGTCCTGTTTTTCGTGCTGAGAACTCCAATACTTACAGACATATGACCGAATTCACTGGTCTAGATTTAGAAATGGCCTTTGAGGAACACTATGATGAAGTTGTTGATGTCTTGGGTGAGATGTTCATATACATCTTTAAGGAGTTGAAAAAGAGGTGTGCTAAAGAGATAGCCACTGTCAGGAAACAGTTCCCCGTTGAAGATTTCAAACTTCCTGAAGGCGATAAAATGCTTAAGCTTAATTACAAGGATGCTGTATCGATGCTCCGAGAGGGTGGAAAGGAAATCGGCGATTTTGAAGATTTGTCTACTGAAAATGAGAAATTCTTGGGTAAATTAGTCAGAGAGCGCTACGATACTGATTTCTATGTCTTGGATAAATTTCCTTTGGAGGTCAGGCCTTTCTATTCAATGCCAGATCCGGAAGATCCTAGATATGCTAATTCTTATGATTTCTTCATGAGAGGTGAAGAAATCTTGTCCGGTGCTCAACGTATTCATAACTCAGACTTCCTAAAAGAGAGATTGACTACTTTGGGCATCAATCCTGATGCACCAGGCATGGATGACTACATTAACTCTTTCGCATATGGATGTCCTCCTCACGCTGGTGGTGGTATTGGTTTAGAAAGAGTTGTTATGTTTTATTTAGATTTGAAGAATATCCGCCGTGCTTCTCTCTTCCCAAGAGATCCTAGGAGATTAAAACCTTAAGTTGCCAGTTAATAGACTTTTTTTTTTGTATGCGACTAATGTAATCTAATCTGATGAAATATTGAATTGAGAAGTAGTGTGTAAACAATTTTAAGACTGAACAAGTGATATGGCCAACAATATTAAAACAGTTTTACGAACACAGGTAAGGGTTGTATAATGGATAGTGCTTCACTAGCTAGCGTTTCAGATGGAGCTACCATTTTGTTGATGGGGTTGCGGAGAGGTGGGAAGTCGTCAATATGTAAAGTTGTATTCCACAATATGCAACCGTTGGATACCTTGTATTTGGAAAGCTCATCGAAACCCACAAGTGAACAGTTTTCACTGTTAATAGACTTATCAGTGATGGAGCTTCCTGGTCAGCTTAATTACTTCGAGCCCAACTATGATTCAGAGCGGCTATTTGCTAGTGTAGGTGCGTTGGTGTATGTGATTGACTCGCAAGACGAGTACTTGAATGCCTTGACTAACTTGGCCATGATCATTGAATATGCCTACAAAGTAAATCCCAAGATCAATTTTGAGGTATTGATACATAAAGTTGATGGATTATCTGAAGATTATAAAATCGATGCACAAAGAGATATAATGCAAAGGGTAGGCGATGAACTTTTAGACTTGGGGCTCGAAGGAATACAGGTATCGTTTTACTTAACCTCCATTTTTGATCACTCTATTTATGAGGCCTTCTCCAGAATAGTTCAAAAATTAATAAGTGAGTTGCCTTCATTAGAAAACATGCTTGACAATATTGCTCAGTACTCAGCCATTGATAAAGTTTTTTTGTTTGATGTCAATTCAAAAATATACGTTGCAACAGACTCGACCCCTGTTGATATTCAAACTTATGAAGTTTGTGCAGATTTTGTTGATATCACCATTGACCTAGATGATTTATACATTGAAAGCGAAAATGTTAGAAACAATCAAAGAGTAAGCAAGAAACAGGAGATTATGTCCATCTCACGATTGTCGAACGGATCAATATTATATTTAAAGCAGATGATAAGAGGCCTAGCTTTTGTGGCTTTGATTAGACATGACGACACCGACGACCAGATTTTCCTAGACAACCTTTTAACAATCATAGACTACAATGTTAGCTGTTTCAAAAAATCATTGATGAAGATGTGGGAATCCGCTAGGATTGTGAAGTCTCCCATTGATGGCATACTGTGAGAAAACAATTAAAAAAATCAATTATCTCTCGTTCCAGCATCCCATTCCATTGTACTTTCCTATTCACTTTTATATGCAATACCTTACAGAGGTGTTGTTGCTTTTAGGTGCCGTCAAAACAATATTATATACTAACGATCAATTAAAATACTTTGGAGTTTTTCGTTATATACCAAGTAATAATCTTCTAAAGAAATTAAAACATCCGTAACTACATAAATTCACCAGCATTCGTAACCACCATCAACAACTAAATTGTGTCCAGTAGTGTAACTTGATGCGGTATCGCTGGCCAAATATAACACAGTTCCAATAAATTCCTTGGGCTCTGCCATTCTGTGCATAGGAATCTTATCTTCCCATGCATCTTTCATCTCTGCGTGGCCAGAGACAACGTTTTTAGTCAAAGGAGTCAAGATATAGCCTGGACTTAAAGTATTGACTCTAATGTTAAATTTAGCCCACTCACACGCTAAAGATCTAGCTAAATGTACAACCCCGGCTTTGGCCATATTGTACATGCACTGAGGTTGCGGATCATTAACGATAGTGCCTGACATAGACCCTATAAGAATCACAGATCCGGGTTTGTTATGTGTGATTAAGGGACGTGCAAATGCCTGTGCTACGAAAAATGCCCCTAATCCGTTCACTTTCAATATTCCTTCGGCGTTGATAGATGGATATTCTTCTGCAGCAAAGTTTTCGCAATAACCAGCTGAATTCACTAAAACATCGGCAATCATATTGTGGTGTTCATTGATAGCATTGAAGCATTGCTCCACACTTTGGTAATCGCCAATATTACATGACCAAGCTGAAATGGTCCCAAACTCATTGGGATCTCCTTTAACATCTTGCTCTTGTACCCATTGTTCTATTTCCCTAGTTACCGCTTTCGTTCTTTCCAAGTTTATATCTAGCAAAGCAACCTTGGCGCCCTGCGACAAAAGTGCTTTCGCAATGATACTACCTAAACCCCCTGAACCACCTGTAACTACTGCTAACTTACCATCTAAACGAAAATTAGGCACTAAATCTCTGTAACTTTCCGCCATTCCCCTTTAATGTAACTCTAGAACTCTCGTTTATACACTAGTATTCGCAACTATAGTACGAAACTTGATAATATGTAAGATTTATCTTGTTATATATAGGTTATCTTGAGCGGGATTTGCGGTTCAGACACGCCTTTCTCATGCTTTAAAAAAAAAAAAAAAAAAAAAAGAAAAAAAAGAAAAGAGTAGAGTAAGAGGCAATGACCAGAGCTCACATTTTGGTATTGTACGATGATCCTGCACACACTGGAAAGCTATTTATATAACATACTTAGATTGAACGATGAGTAAGCCGAAGCAATTTAGTCACGGATAAAAGTTACCTAAGGTAGAGTCATTGTCACGTACAGCATGAATCGCGGTACACAGTAGTCCTCGTAAGCAGCAGATAATCACAATACAGAGAACTAAAGGTTTTGTTTTTGTGATATCTCTTTCTTATCTGATGGTCTTTACTACGAGTTATAGTTAGGTAGCTTCCTTGCATGAATGTTGTGTTACTTTTGACAGTGGTCGCCAATTTTGTACTGACAGTAAGACTAAGTGGTAACACTTTGTGATAAACGAAGGAAGGCCATTGCATGTTGTGTTGCACTAAATTTGTAGTGACTTCCCTGTGTAGCTGTAATTCGGCACGTTGGTAATTTTGATTTTTGTAGCAAGGTCGCGCCGTTTGCAAGGTAAAATAGAGACCAAATGCAAAGGAAGCATTAATTATTTGAAGTCGACGTAACCTGAGAAAGTTTATTGAATTGATGGTATAAATAGCTCATACATTTTAGGAAACTAGTAGAGTTTGGGGAGACTACAGTATATGAGCTATTCTCGATATAACAATTTAAAGTATTCGGCAATGGTACTTGTTAATATAGGTAGTGTAATCAATTGGCATTCTCCCTTAATTATGTTGCAGCTTCAGCAGCAATATAATAATATGCAAGCCGAAAATAGTGCACATACTAAGAGCGAAGAGTAGGAGAGTATAATAATAAGCTCGCTGAATATTCCTACCAGACAGGAGAACAGGTTTACACTACTTTAAATCCTGGAAACAGTGTTCGTGGTGGTTAACAAGCACTTGAAAGACAAGAAGCAAGACATAATTGAAGAAAAAGGATTCCAAAATAGATAATTGTTGCTATGGAGAAAGGGAAAAAAAAAAATACTTCATGCGTACTAAGAGTGCAGGTGCGGTAATATCAATTTGTGACTTTCGCAGCCGTGGACCCTACAAATTTCTAACCAAAATTAAATTTCTTACCGCTGATACAAAACCACGAAGCTAGCTTAGCACTTTTTACTAAATGATTTTGGGAAAAAAAGAAAAAAACAAAAAGCAAATAAGATAAAAGAGGGATGTAACTCCTCAAGGACAAAAGATGGATAAGTAATTTCCCAACGCCATTAGAATAAAGGCGACATAAAAGAAACAGTTCACGACGGAATCGATTTTATTAATACTTTCAGGTAAATGTATCCAATAGCGACACATAGCTACAAGAAACGGTCTAGTAGAGGGTTTCTTGAAATTTTTAGACTTCACGTTTCATAGGCTTTATATACGTATATATTATGAAGAACCGCGAGAGAGAAAAAAATACTTTTTTAATGTGTGCGTATGGCGAGTGCTTTTTCAATTATCAGACCCACTGGTACGATATTACAAAACGGATTATTTCAGTTATTTTTTTTTTTTTTTCTTGATCATCAAACAAGGATAAAATGATGTATTCGAAACTCAAGTCTAACTTCTGTGTTGCCAAAGACCGTTCTGAGGCCCTTCTCTATATTGTAAGCGCATAAATGGCACGGCTTTAATTTAATAATAATAACTGCTAAACCAGACACTCTGCTCCCACGTAGATTAGATAATAATGTGTCGTATGAGACGTGATGGGCACGTGCACGAAGTGAAGCTAGCTAGACCGTAGGTGAATCGTATTCATTTCCGAAGGTGGAAATGCTCTCTCATCTGTACACAAAAAAAGCATCTGTACACAAAAAAAGTCTACACTGGGCAGATATTTTTGCGGTAGAAATATTTTTGTATGATGACTGGCAAATACTCTTAAGCCTACTTTAGAGAATGATAATGCCTTTCAAGAATACTTGCTAACTCTGAATGAATGGTCCTAGGGAGTAGATACTGGAAGATCAGGGTATTAGATTCATTTTTTTTTTTTTTTTGACGCCTCCTATTCAAGACGATTATGTTATTCTTGAAGTACTTAGTGTAATCGAGTTGCCGTTGGCATCCTGTATATACTTTACGAGAAAATTATCGTCCTTGACTAGTTTCGAATTTTGATTATGAATCCACTAGAAGTGCGTAAGCTAGGACACCGTTGAAACGAGCTTACTCGTAGTATCTCACTGGAGATTTTTTAGTCTTGATTTATACATGAAAAGTGACTGCTAAGCTCGCTTTAATTTTTCTTTTTGTCTTCGTATAAAAAAAAAGAAACACATCGCGCATAACTTAAAACACAATCTTAAAGGGTTGAAGCTGACTACCCCGGTCCTTGTGGTAAAATTGTAGTTTCGCTAGGTAAACACCCACCCGACACACAAGGAGGTGGTCTGATATACTCAAGAGATTTTAATTGACACAATAAATGTTCGGTCGGCATTTTACCAGACAACTCGTTGCATCGTTTTTGAGCCGCACAGATAAAGCACTTTGAAAACGGGCCATCGTATCGGTGTCGTATCTTCGGAAAAAAAAAAAAAAATAGGAAGATTTGTACTGCCAATTGTGTCGTTTAACTCGCAATTCTGTGTCGCTTAAAAGTATTACACCTGATTCATGTCGCAAAAGACCTCGTATCCGTCGTATAAAAATAAGCGAAAAGCTCGTACCTAAGATACTATATAAGAATACAATAAAGTGTTGATAGAATTGATAGAAATAAAAGATGGTTTCCGAGTATGTACGCGTAAGAGATTCACTAGGAGGTGCGCTTGGGATATAATACTAACATTGCAGGGTTTATAATGACTATAGCGGATTCGTGAACGCTACCACGTTCTGGCAAATATATGAGAATTTTGGTCAGAAACCAGAATTAAACGCCCTCGAGAAATTATGGGCTTCTTATTACTACTACATGAATAGCGATTTATTTGCTACTGGATTGTTATTCTTTCTTTTGCATGAAGGGATGTATTTCGGAAGATGTCTTCCATGGGCCATTATAGACTGCATACCTTTTTTCAGAAAGTACAAAATACAGGAGACAAAGTTACCATCCAAGAAGGAACAGTGGGAATGTTTGAAGTCTGTGTTGACTTCACATTTTCTTGTTGAAGCTTTCCCTATATGGTTTTTCCATCCTTTGTGTCAAAAGATCGGCATTGATTTCAAGGTACCTTTCCCTTCGTTAACCACAGTGTGCTTGCAAATCGCTGTTTTCTTCGTTTTGGAAGATGCTTGGCACTACTGGATGCATAGAGCAATGCATTATGGTGTGCTCTACAAATACATACACAAGCAGCATCATAGATACGCTGCTCCTTTTGGTTTGACGGCTGAGTATGCACATCCAATTGAAGTGATGGGTCTTGGATTTGGTACTGTAGGTATCCCCATCATTTGGTGCATGTTGACTAAAAATTTACATCTCATGACAGTATGCATTTGGGTTACTTTGCGTCTATTCCAAGCGGTTGACTCGCATTCAGGATATGACTTCCCATGGTCTTTACACAATTTTCTTCCTTTCTGGGCTGGCGCTGAACATCACGACGAACACCATCACCACTTTATTGGCAGTTACGCTTCTTCTTTTAGATGGTGGGACTACTTTTTGAACACCGAAGCTGGTCCTAAGGGGAGACGCGCAAGACAAAATCATATGAGAGCTAAAGCTGAATCAAAGAAAGTAATGTAATATGTAACGTACTTGGCTTTTTAATTACTAATTAAAACTTTATGACTAGGTTTATTTTTTTAATACAATTTCCTCTGATAGTTTGCATCCCGTCTTCGTAACCAAATTACTAAGGCTTTATCCTTCGAATGGCATAAGCATTACTCTTTACGTGCTATGTATTGACTAAACTCTTTTCTTTTTGCCTTTATATCTATGAAATCTACCCTAGTTTCCAACACGACGTATTCGTTCATACCTGCTTTCTCAATTTCTCTTGTAGCTAACCTGGTATCAATATGACGAAGATATTTGTTTTCCGGGACAATCAAATGCTTTTCGCTGGACAATATTGGCTGATCAACGAGCGAATTCATGGCTCCTCCAAGAATGAGTCCGAGAGCAAGCACAACCTCAATAATTATGTCTATTGGTAAAGTGAACTCATGAATGTTACTACTTTTCAACACATGATGAAGTTCGTACGAAGAATAGCCCGTGTGGAGCATCAAGACCAACCCACCAAAGTATAAAATACGAGATAGTACCATTTTACTTGCTTCAAGATAACAAAATCTTCCTCTCAGTTGAAAATTGGACCATTATTCCTGTATACAGGTATACAAAACAAAGGTACAGCATTTTACGTTATTTTACAAGACTTGAGAGATGACAACGTCAACAACGAGTAAGTTGGCAGATTTACAAGTACTACTTTTCTGTACTCACAGTTTTGAGAACCTATAAATTTACTTTACTCTTGCTTACTATTTTATTAGAAATTATATGCAAAGTATGTAGTCCTAATTTGTTTCCAGGTATATAAATCCTTATTGATACAGTGCCAAGTTGGCTCAAGCCTGAGTGTAGAAGTTACTCAAATCAGACCCAGGCCCATTGTGTCTACCGTATCGAATACAGATATATTATCAAAAGTTTCATCTCCCTTACCCCTTTTTTCGCTCCTATTTGTTAACTCATTTATTTCCGCATCGGTCAAATAGTTTTCATTTGCGTCATCATTGGCATTGTAATGCACTAGTCGTTTATCATTCCCTTCATCAGAATCACCGTTAAAGACAAACTTCCTAGATAAAGAAATTAAATCTTTGTAGTTTGTGTCTTTGTCTTTCATGAGTTTTTGAAAATTCTTGAATTTGAATCCACCCCATTGAATGACCACCCTCTCCAAAAATCTTTTCGAATAAGCCTTGGTCATTAAAATTTCTTCGATCGAATTTCTAACTAAAAAACGATATACCTTTACTGGTCTTGTCTGACCGATCCTGTGGACCCTATCAATAGCTTGTAAATCTACTTGAGGATTCCAGTCGTTATCAAAGACAATGACAGTGTCGGCCGCACTTAAGTTAAGTCCTAGTCCACCAGCTCTGGTAGAAAGCAAAAACACTTGTTCTGGAGAGTCCTTGGAAACAAAGTCTTTGATTTGTTCGTCCCTTTCTTCTTGGCCCATTGACCCATCTAGCCTACATAAACTTATTTTTTTATAGTTTAACCAATCATGTAACAAGTCTAGTGCGCTGGAAAACTGGGAAAATATTAGGACTTTGTGCTCGGGTAACAAGTATTGGAGGAGTTGATCCAATATTTGAAATTTTGAAGACTTATTGACTAAATGTTTAAAGAATGTCTCGTTTTCATTATCATCGCCGGTGTAAAACGGGTCGTAATAAATATAGGGAGAATTGCATATATTTCTAAGCTGCATTGTAGTGTTTTGCATAGAATGACTTCTTAAAACCTGCAAGCAGTTAGAATATATTTCCAGAAATTCAACCTTTTTCTGTTCGTTAATAGGAAGTTTCATTTTGGCATGAGAGCTAGATTTTTCATGCTTTTCTACCTCAGGTTGCTCAAATTCATCCTCACTATCTACTTCTTTTAATAATTTCGGTTTTACCCTTTCTGCAGGGGTTGCTTGAGAACCATACAATTGTTCTAGCAAAGATTCAATTTCTTTGGAATCTAAAAACGAATCTTTACTAAAATAAATGTATTCCTTTAGATATGCTTCCATCAAACCTTTTAATAAATTGTTATTCAACGCGTCATTATACAACTTTTTTTGAAGATCACTCAAACTAAGATGAATAATATATTCTCTTTTGGGAGGCAAGTTACGGATAACCTCTTTCTTCAATCGTCTCAATATGAATGGTTTCAAAATAGTATGAAGGTTCTTAATCAAACTCTCTTGAACATGAATTTTAATAAATTTGTCCGTTTCACTCTCTTCTCCACTTTGTTCCAGAAAATTTGTCAACTCGTCGAAATTAAACCACTGCTCAAACAATTCCAAATCTTGAAATATATCTGGCAAGATAAAATTTAACAAAGACCACAATTCCTTTAAGTTGTTCTGCAACGGTGTGCCGGTAAGTAGAAGCTTGTTATTCACGTTTAGCTTTTTTAAAACACGTATAAGAGTACAGTTCATGTTCTTCAAGCGATGACCTTCATCAATTACCAAATACTTCCAATTGGTACGAGAAATTTTAGTGAAATCCTTCATAGATATTTCATATGATGTTATCACAATGTTATAGTCCGATCCAATTCGAGTGTTATCTCTAGTCTCTTTAGAGCCCACATATTTTAACACTTTGACTGAAGGGGCAAACTTATTTATCTCACTCTGCATGTTCGAAAGTGTAGATAAAGGCGCCACTATTAAGAAAGGTCCCAGTACACCCTTTTCAATTAAAAAACAAAGGAAGGCAATACATTGAATAGTCTTACCTAATCCCATCTCATCGGCTAGGATCCCATTCAACCCATTTTCATAAAGAGTAATAAGCCATTCCATTCCATCTAATTGATAATCCTTTAATCGGCTACCACTCAATATTTTAGGTTGCTTATGCGCCGAGTCCAGTGCAGATGGGGCTGAAAGCATTGACACGATATCCCTAGTATTTTTTTTTTTCTTATCGTTCCCTTTGCGCTTTTTATTCGTTGGCTGTTCCTCTTCGGTTCCCTTTTCTTGTTTCTTGCTCATAGTATTTTTCAATATATTTTCTGCCATTATCTGAGAGTACACTTGGGATCTTTGTACCAAAGTGTTAAGCCTATCCAATTTTACCTTGTTGTCGAGTTTGTTGAACTCATTCTGCTCTTCAGATATAGGTTCTGGAGGAACTGATAACTTTTCCTCTTCTTCTTCTACTGTCATTATGCCTGCTTCTCCGCTGCAATATCTAATTTGGGTAATAAGCTTCTAAAAAAACTCGAGTCCTTCGATGTTAATTGAACTACTAGTTTCTGATAAAACCTCAGAGCATCACAACCCTCTATAATTGATATGACATTCAATCAGCACGTCTATGAGTACGCGCAACCGTGATATTTGATCTGAAATGCACGTGATTGATTTAATGGTCTTGTAGACGACTTTTTTTTTTTTTTTAATTTTCAGTCTGTACCAAAAATTTTGTTCTCACGAAAGCCAAGAGATAAACCCATTGACGTCACCCTCGATAAAATAATATGGGTTTAAGAATGTAAAGTATTTTCAAGAGCCCTTATTTTTATGCCTTTCTATGCCTTTTAAGTTTTTTCTTTCTTTTTTTCGTTATCTTCTATACTAAATACTCTACGCTTTTCATATCTTTCATTTCATTCATATCTTGCACATGTTTCTATACATTGCGCACTCTATCAATTGAGATGTCTCTACTCTTATTTCTTCTATGTATTTACTTTATGCGTTCCTGAATATTTTTCAGCCGCTTTTAAATACAGTATCTATTCCGTATCCAGACGTAAGCGCGTGTGAAGGGCGCCCAACTTTTTTTCTATTCCATTTAGAACGAACCTGTTTTATCAGTCCAGTGTATATGCTTAGCCTTAATGGTGTGGTTTGTGCACTACTCATCGGTGACGTATACTTGGTTGCATGATAAAGTAAAGGACTAGAGACATATTAAATGCACCAAGCCATAATGGCAGCTGCGTAGTGCCGAAATTTCTTGAAGGGCAGTAGCAGACTACGGGCAAGTGATATATATATATATAGGATATTCATCGTGTTGTTTTTTTTGAAAAATTTCGGAACGAAAAAAGGACTTGGTAGCCTTATCAGCAAAAGAGCAACGGGCTTGCATCTCGAGCAAGAAGGTAGAGAAAGGCGACAAAGAATCTACCGAAGTATTACCAGCAGTAACTGGAATAGAGGTAGGAAAAACAAAGAATTATATCAAACACTAAAGGAGGTGCATATGATGGAAACATTGCAACAGAAACAAGCGGGACGTCAGGATAATTGGCCATTCCTGTTGCTGAAGGATTCAACCAAAGATGATTATTTGGCTAATAACAAAAAATTTATCAAGCTCGTAAATGAGGGCTACTCAGGCAAAGTTTTTGAATTAAACTCAAAAGGACAATCACCACATACATTATGGATTGGTTGCGGAGATTCTAGGGCAGGAGACGGATGTCTTGCTACTGCTCCAGGCGAAATCTTTACGCATAGAAATATCGGTAATATTGTTAATTCTAATGATATATCTTGTCAGGGAGTACTCCAGTTTGCAGTGGACGTATTAAAAGTTAGGAAAATTATAGTTTGCGGCCATACTGATTGTGGGGCAGTATCAGCCTCTTTGTCATCAAAGAAACTCGGAGGTGTACTTGACTTGTGGCTTAATCCAATAAAACAAGTCATAGCTGCAAACCTAGAATTATTAGAGAAGATAGAAAACCCAGCAGCGAAATCCCGCAAGTTATCTGAGCTAAACATAATCGCTTCTGTTCAAGCGGTCAGGAGGAACCCTTCGGTATCAGCAGCCTTAAAAAAGGGCGATGTTGAAGTTTGGGGAATGTGTTATGATGTAGGTACTGGTCTCTTGGACCACATTGACGTTCCCAAGGATCATTTTGAAGACGTTTTTTCTGTAAAGGATGCTTAGATCTAATTCTTAAGCCGGCATCGAAGCTTATTACAGTAGGTAATTTTTCAGTAGTTTACAATAGCGAAGTTTCTAGCCTCGAAATAGAGTAATAAACATGTATGTACACAGCCTTATTCAATTCAAAACCACTAACAAGAGTATCAAGATTACGGTCAAGATTATGACACTTAATAAGCTTCCATTTTCTTGACACTTTTTGCGGAATGCGCCAAGTCTTCTCGCGGCTCTGTCAAGTCGATTCAGTGATTCACCCACCCCTTGTTCCAAGTCGTCTAATATCATCATATGATCTTCAAGTTCATCATTTATTTGCAATCCCATGTTGTGTTGTCTTCTAACAGAACCATGTAACTCTCCTAGGTCCTCGTCTTGTGCTAATATCTGTTGCTGATGCAGCGCAAACAATTCCGGATTGGTTTGGCTTTCGAATGAATGCACCGTCCCCGTTTCCGTCTCCTCTTCGTCTCTAAATGGGGTAAATGAAGGTTCCGTCACATTGGTCGGCTCACTGACCTCCTCAAACCGCACACTTTTATTTTGCTGTGGGAAATCTGCTATTTCCAAGTCTTTTGCCTGATACTCCTGTACATCTATACTCAAGTCTTCACGCAACGCATCTGTTAGTTTGTAATATTCGCTCACGAAAGTCCGATAGATTTTTGCGAGTTGCTGATACTCCTCTTTATCAATACCTTTGTTGTCAGAAATTATTGTCAGAAAGTCCTGATGTAGATATTTCAACGTTTTGCTCGTTCTTTCCAAGTCATTTATCATATTATAGTTATCATTCGCTGAAGGTTCTAGCCTAAGTACATTCACTAGCTTATCCCTTTCATCTATCAGTGACTTAAGCTCATCTAAGTGATTTCTAGTCTTACTTAGTAGCCTTTTTATGTCAGCGGCCTTCTTCATTCCCTTCTTTCTTCGTTATACTGCTCTTAATCCTTCTATCGTACATTCGGTTCCTGGTAAGTATTGTACCTGCATATAGACCATCATCCTTTATCGATCCGATGTTCTTTCTATAGAAACTTTTCCCGGTCAGTGATCACTATGAGCGTTATTGCCTGCTTCGCGTCGACAAGAAAACTATATATTTTTTTTGGTTTGAAATTTAAAACAGTATTCGTCTTAACCTGGCTGGGATCTCTTGAGGATCTTTGAATCAGACAACGTTATATAATGTTTACAAACTTTGTACATAAATAGCTACCGGCAATACTTGCATTCCTGTTTTAACTACACCTCTTTCTTATTCGTGAGTTTTGGATCTCAGGTCTAGTCGCTGTCTATTGCCTGGTGCTAAGCCGAAGTGAACAGCACAAGAAAGAATTAAGAGAAGTATAGATAGAGAGAGACAATTTAAAAAAAAAAA